>JAKGSA010000831.1:153181-174772 GCA_033558755.1 Philaethria dido | reverse complement strand
AGTCGGGATCATCACCGTCTTTATCCCATTACAGATGCAAACAAAACATAAAAGTTGACCGCATTACGTACGTACAATACAATTTACACTCCTCACGGACCATTGTGTTTGAATTATATGTTTAAAACTTCAAAAATACCAATTAAGTTAGAATTTTAATAATACTAGTGTCCCTGTTGACGCGTTAGCAACACGTTGTCTTTAGTAATGTATATATCACTTTATATAAACATGGATGTCAAACTATGGCAGGTGTGTAACATTTATTTTATTAATTTAATATATGTTTCCCTATATAAACTATATGTGTGACAAGTTTCATGCTCCTTCGTGTTCCTCTTTGAATGGTGGAACTCAACGCCGATATTTGGCTTACCATAGCGGGAAAATGAAAACTTTTAATATATTCATCAAATGGGAATCGAATACACAACCGCTGGCGCTTAATAAAGAAAGACAACCAATTATATTCTTATAATTCAAATAAAATGCAGAAAAAATATAATTTTTACCAATAACTCTAAAACTATTCTACTAGATCTTAATTAAAAAATAGGACCACTTTAGAAGCACGAACTATAATATAAAAAAATAATTATCAAAATTGGTTCACCTAACAAAAAGCCATATTGAGAACCTCCTTTTGTACAAGTCGGTTATAAAGTATGATATACATGATTGAAATTATATTTTTGTAAGTACATTTAAACCTAACCCCTGTCACAATTCTCTCTAAAAATTTTACACCTTACCTTTAGTTCTATATACTAATTGTTTCCTAAAGTAACAGAATATTACTACGCCTATAAATGCCTGTCGTGGCGCAGAGGTACAAGCGTGCGAATGTAAACGCGACAGGTTGTGGGTTCGATTCCCACTCCAGAAAATGTAAGAGTTTTGTATTTTCATTTCCTGGCTTTGGTAACGAGGCAAAGCACAGCGTTGAGTACCGCCACTCAGCACGCAATGCCTCAATTTGGCGGAAAGTGGGGAACAGAGTGTCTTAACCAGGTTCTCAGGTTCCTTCTGTCTACCCTGCTATCTGCAGGATACAGCGTGAAGCTAAAAAAAAAAGATATTTTTTATTATCTGTTTCGAAATATAAATTTTCTTTAAAGACGCAGTGCATTCATCTTATAATGTTTATTTTTCTCTTCAGCGTGAGAAAATTATTTTGGCAACATGACATATCTCACCGTGTCGTTTTTACGACTGATTTAGTGCTAAAAGATTGGTTTGTTATAAATATTATTGTAACTAATATCAGGTTATAATGAATAAGAAATGACGTTATTATCAATAACTCGTTAATATTTTATATTAATACGTAAATATATTTTTTTACAAAAAAATTGCGGGCGGAGGACTATGAAATTTGGAATCGTTAATGTTTCTTTGTTTTTGGAGTGCAGAGCCATGACAACGCGTATTTTACGCGTCAAAGCGTCTATTTAGACATTATCAAAATCCTAAAATACAAATAGGCAAAGAAAACATTTATATTAATACATTTTTTTCTATATATGTGTGACAAGCCAATCTATTCGCGGCTGAAACAATTGAATCGGTGAGTGCAAAAACAACGTAAGTCACGAAAAATGCAAAAATTCGTAATCGATTTAAACTGGCTTTTCTAAGCCTTGCCTTTCTAGGCAAGATGCGTGTTGTTTTTCTCTCTCCTGCAAAATTTGAAACTTACGTTGTTTCTGCACGCACCGATTCAATTACTTTGTAGATTAAACAAAAGACATAAAAAACAACATCATCAGCTTATGTACAAATTTATTTTTATTTAACAAAATATGTCAATACAAAAGAATCGCCCGTCGTGGCGCAGAGGTACAAGCGTGTGACTATAAACGCGACAGGTTGTGGGTTCGATTCCCACTTCAGGAAATGGAATTTTTCAATTCCTGGGTTTGGTAATTAGGCAAAGCGCTGCGTTGAGTTGCGCCACTCAGCACGCAACGCTTTAATTCGGCGGAAAAAGGGAAACGGAGTGTCTTAACACTAGATTCCCTCTGCCTACCCTGCTATATACGGGATACAGCGTGAAGCTATGTAGGTATGTATCTATATATGTATATAAAAGAAAAACCTAAAATCCATTATTCCTTTGTTCCCAGTGTCTATTTTATTTTTCTTAGCCAATAAATACCTACGAACGGTCATAGACCCATCGAAATGCGAGTGTAACAACCCTTAGGGCAAATACCTTTTTTATCCACGCATCTAGTGCGTTTACCTCACATTATCTGAACTTTATGTGGCAAACGAAAATGTTATTTTATAATATTATTTCATTATTTATTTTTGTTTTTTTTTTTTTGAAAATCTTTTTTTTTTTAACGCCTATTTTTTTTCGTCGTTTCTGAAATAACTGTGAGATGTATTATATTTTATTTAAACAAAGAATTAAATATTATAAATTATGCTATATATTTTTTTAGCTTCACGCTGTATCACGCACGTAGCAGGGTAGACAGAGGGAACCCGAGAACCTAGTATTAAGACAACTCGTTCTCTTATGATTTCTGTTCCCCACTTTCTGGAGAATTGAGGCATTGCGTGCTGAGTGGCGAGACTCAACACCGCGCTTTGTCTTATTATTATCTTTGTCAGAGCAAGGAAACGAAAATGCTAAATAAAAATTATAAATATTTAATATTACGTTAGTTGAAGTAGAAATCGAACCCACAGTTTGTTGTGATTACAGTGCACACTTGTGCCTTCTGCGCAATAAAAAACCTCTTTTTGATTTTTTCTTATCTCTTGCAAAAACTATGAGTGTTATTTTATAACTAAACAAATAATGATATATTACCAATTATACTGAACACTTATAACTTTAGCTTTATGTAATGAAAATAAAATAAAAAATTAAAAACAGAAGGTACCAGAACCATATGTCTGTAGTATTGTTATAATAATAATAAAGGAATTCTCACATTATACGTGATTCTCAGATAACTATCACTTGCAAAATTCCTGTTAACATTCTTGCATAAAAGCATAAAATAAAAACATGATAATATTCTTGTGACGAGAATATCTAAAATTGTCAAAATAAATTTATAAGTATTTCTATGAATTAAATTAAAATGTTACATTTATAATCTATATATTTAGCAGATTTAAATATGCTAGTGGTCCCGGTGACGCGTTAACAACGCGTTGTCTTTAGCAATGTCACTTTATATAAATGTGAATGTCAAACCATGGTGGTGTGTGTAACAGTTGTTTTATTAATTTAATTCACTTTTTATGCATTATTTAAAAAAATATGAGCATTCTGCACTCCTTCTCTATATAAACTATAAGTGTGCCAAATTTCATGCTTCTCCGTCCGCGTAATTTTCGTAAAAAAGGGATCGAAAGTTGCTGCTTCACGTATGTATGTATAGACACTATATACAGTCACCAGACATATAGTACCTATGTCACCAGAATATTAAAAGAAATAAAATAAAAAAAAAAACAAATTACAACATATTTATTTAAGTTAATTTCTTTTTTTTTAACTTCACGCTGTATCCTGCATATAGCGGGGTAGGCAGAGGGAACCTGAGAACCTAGTGTTAAGACACTCCGTTCCCTTACAACAATTCCGTTCCCCACTTTCCCCAATTTAAGTTAATTAATTATTTTATATCTAAAACATAGTATATCATGAGGTATTGCTTAACTTTTCACAAAAGCGCAAGGATCGGGTAAACGGACATAACGTCTGATAGCATTACACACACAAATACAAACACTCGCGTGTGTGCGTCTCTGTTTTCCTTAATATACGTTGTATGTGTGTGTGTGTGTAATAAAAAAAATACAGTGTAGGTACATACGAGTATGTACTTCGAAATGTCTAAATATAAGTAAGTACTTAAAATATTTATTTAAATTAATATTTTTAAGTTAAATTTAAGATTAATTTAATTGATTTTAAATAAGAATAATATGAAAATACAATAATAAAATAATGGAACGCAATATAACAAAAAGCTAAGCGATTTACAAGTATTATGTATTCGAAAGCTTAGCGTGTTAATGTGCGAGTGCAGACTGCACCGTATCACACACTGTCTGTGTATCTTAGTGTGGGTGCACCCTTTCTGTCTCGTCTAAAATGCATATGCCACACAACAAACACAATTATCACCTTTAATGCATTAGAATAAAGTTGACTTTTCAATAATTTATGGTTTTTAATTGTAATTCACAACTTTGCCACTTGTTATTTTGAATCAGATGGGAAGGGAGGGGCGTGTATGTGTGTACGTGTATTGTGTTGCACATGTGTGTGTTCACCTTGAAATCCGCCACTTCTTTGTGCAATGGGTTATTCGGTTAATGGCATCAAGAAAGTCAATGCCGCGGGATGCTTTAACCACGGTTAGCAAATAAATGATAATTTTGTATGATAATATTCTATGAAATGTCATAGATTTTTATAATAGGATTTATGAGTATTTGTGTAGTGAATAAACATTTATTGTAGAGAGTTGTATCGCTTTGTTTATTTTACTTATTTGAAATGTTACATTATAGTACCTATTTTGCAATCAATATGTGATTTAACAATTATTTTTTTGTATTACTAACAAAAAAATTAACTTTTATATTTATTTAACGATGTTGAGAGTAAATTATTTAAGAATTAAAGTGTAAAGTGAAATTAAAGGCGAAAACAATATGAATTTTAGTTTATACTATATTATTATTCAGAAACTAGGAATATACTAATTTTCTATTCAATTAAACCTTTACATTTAGGTTTTGAGTTCATATTTACTTAACATTTGGACGATCACATTGACAGCATTGTCAGTCCAAATAAACTACTTTTATTTGAATGTACTTAGTTATATTGAGAAATTGAAGAAATTTTATAAAAACATAACACTGAGAAAACATTATAGGATTGAATAATAATCAATTTTACATATTATTATTTTTTAGTAAAATATTTGTTATTTAAAATTGGTCGATGATATAGCAACGTCTATATCACTTTTTACAAAAGGATATGATCATACACATGACAGTGAGTGTAATATTTATTTTATAAATCTGATGTGATGGGAAATGTATTATCATAAAAAATGGAGGTACAAGGTTCCAGGATGTATAATAATATAATCATGATAATAAACATTACTGTTAAATAATTGTTAATACATACGACCCATATCTATAAATAAATACGTGAAGCAAAAACTTGGAACCCTTTTCAAGAAAATTGCGCTGACGGAGGAGCGTGAAACTTGGCACACTTATAGTTTATATAGAGAAGGAGTGCAGAATGCTAATATTTTTGTATGAAAATATTAAATTAATAAAATAAATGTTTCATATAGTACCATGGTTTGACATTCATATGGCATATACATTACTTTACTAAAGACAATGCGTTGTTAACGTTTCAACGGGAACACTAGTAATAAATTTTGAATTAAGCTGCATTACTTAATGATGGAAAGTGTAGAACTAAGAGTCATAACATAGCTTAAAACGTTAAGGACAGTGTATTTTAATATTGCTTGCAGTAACATGTGTTAAAAATATACCATATGTGCACTAAAAACTGGGCTTTCAAGATATTCCGTTCTGTTTCCATTGATATATTGTGTGTTGGTTGAGGAACTTACTGCCTGCCTAACTTTATCCTATCAGAAATGAAAATAATTTAAATATAATCATTCTCTCTAGTGGGTATAGAATCCATAACCATCGCGTTTATAATCAGGCGCTGTTCCACTGCACCACGACGGTTAATAAAAGTAGAACGTCTACCTTAAGTGTTAAGGCACTCCGTTCCTCACTTTCCGCCGAATTGAGGCATTGCGTGCTGAGTGGCAGAACTCAACGCGGCGCTTTGCCTTGTTACCAAGCCCAGGAAACGAAAATACTAAACTCTTACATTTCCTAGAGTAGGAATAGAACCCACAACTTGTCTCGTTTACAGTCGCACGCTTGTGCCTCAGCGCCACGACAGGCGTTAAGATGTCTCCCTAAATATATTATATGCAGGGAAAGTTGATAAAACTCTTTAAGACATAAAAAAATATTCCAATCATTTAAAGGTATAACTAAGGCAATGACTACGTCATAATTGAATCGGTGAGTGCAAAAACAACGTAAGTCACAAAAAATGCAAAAATTCTTAATCGATTTAAAACAGCTTAGAAAGGCAAGATGCGTGTTGAATTTCTCCCTCTTATAAAATTTGAAAATCCGGACTTACGTTGTTTCTGCACTCACCGATTCAATTTTGTTGTTTATTGATGAAGAATGATGTAGTATTGAAGTCATTATGTGTTTATTATTAATGTTACTTATCTGTATTTACACATTTAATATGTAGTGATGTATTGAATTTTTAATTATAAATTGTTCTTATATATTTTATCACTAAGTATCTATATATAAATACGTGAGGCAAAAAGTTTGGATACCTTTTTACGAAAATTACGTGGACGGAGGAGCATGAAACTTGGCACACTTATAGTTTATATAGAGAAGGAGTACCAGAATGCTAATATTTCTTTTATATAATGCATAAAAAGTATATTAAATTAATAAAATAAATGTTACACACACTACCATGGTTTGACATCCATGTTTATAGAAATACTAAGGACAACGCGTTGCTAACGCGTCAACAGGAACACTAGTAGTTGAGATACATATTCATAATAATATTAAATAATAATAAGCGGTCGTTAATTTTATTATTTCGTTAGATAGTTTAAATTTTGTGGATGGCTTAAAATATTACCTAATATCTTCACTAAAACCAGCTTTTGTTGCACATCTTATCCCGTACGAATTGGTTCTAGCTAAGTTAAGGCACTTCGTTCTGTAATTATTGCCCGAAATGTAAATATAGCAATATGCTGGATAATATAAGTTATTAATGAAACAATAGATAATGTTTAATTAATTTTTCAATTTCGATATATTTTGTAGTCGTAAATAGAGGGAATAAATAATTTTATTTAAAACCAATGGAACGGCGATGACTTCCACTACTCAACATGTAATGTGAAGCAAACGGACTGTCTTAACACTAGATTCTTGGGTTCCCTCTGTCTATCCTACTGTGTGTTAGTTGTTGTATCTCGCAATAACTAATGAAATGAAATCCAAGGTCATTAGTAAATTGAAGAAACATTATAAGATACGGCTTGATCAAACAGATTCGGTTCGAACCATTAAAAAAATGATCTCACACATTAAAAACATCAAATAATTAATAATTAAATTAATTTAACAACAAAATAAACTATAAATATTTTTTTTGCTATCTCTCCATTACGTCTCAAAATACCCGACGTCCTGTACGCACTCATGCGCGCGCGCACACAACGCTGTTGTGGTAGGTCGGTACCGTTCTAGGACGCTTTTTGTTACTTGCTATGGTGGTATGTATGTACTGCGTTTTGAATACCGTTTTTGGGTGGACAAGTATGTGTAGATACATATGTATATAATTAAAAATATCTCATCAAAAATATTAATGTAGAAATGGGAGTGAATTTCAATATTAAGAATGATTAAGAATGTGGTTGTCGATGGCGGTAAAATTATTGAGATATAAATGGGTATCAAGTTTTGTAGAAAACTAATTTGATTTGAAAAACGGCCCTTACGCAATTTTAATCTTTTTTATAATAATATATGAACTTTTTTAATGTAAGTATGTAAGGGCCTCTTAATATTTATATTATTTATCAATATTAGAGAATATATCTAAGTGATATATTTGATCATAAGATTTATAAAAATATTTTATATTTAAGATAAAATTTAGTATTTTCATTTCTTGGGTTTGGTAACAAGGCAAAGGGCGGCGTTGAGATCCGCCACTCAGTACGCAATGCCTCAATTTGGCGGAAAGTGGGGAACGGAAATGTAGAAAGAGAATGGAGTGCCTTAACACTAGGTTCTCTGGTTCCCTCTGCCTACCCCGCTATATGCGGGTTACAGCGTGAAGTCAAAAAAAAAAGAAATTATATTGTTATAAATCTTTCATTTCTTTTTACGTAGAATTACTTTTATTTGATTGAACTTTTGCATTAGTCACTTAGTCACTGACTAAAAATATACAGCCTGAACGTTTTTGTGTTAAAAACTGGAATTTGGTCTGTAGGTGTATTTGGAAGTGCAATAAAGCAATCAAAGAGACCGTAGACCTAAAATATGAAAGTACGGAACACAGAAATATTATTTTTAAGATATCAAATACTAATAAAAATGGTCATAAAGACCTTATTATTATGTTAATCGCATTACATTGGTAAGAAAATATATTGGAATACAAAACATTTGATAATAAAAGTAAAGTAAAATATTTTTTTTATAATTTCCGCAAATATTATTTTCAAATTAGGTACTATTCATATTTTAAATATTGAATATTTTTTGAACGTAAATTATTTTTTTAATTTTCGTTCTTTTTTTATTTACTATATACGTATTCACTACGAGCATGCTAGTAGTTACTAAATCTTTAATTTTTACTTTTTTTCCACATTAAATAGAGTGGACTTTAACGACTTTAAATTACTTAATATCGTCTCATTAGATAGCCTGACCAAATTCATAATTCAATCATCAATTTACACTCATTTTCCATCATAGGCATGATCTTCAGTCATGAAGACATAGAGAGAGAATATGGACATAATATAATATTAAATTCGTCGGAAAATTGGGAACAAAAATGTTGAACGGGAACGGAGTGTCTTAACACTAGGTTCTCTGATTCCCTCTGCCTACCCTGCTAAAAAAATAAAATATAATATGCTAATATTCTTATAGCCCACGCCACCACTAATGAGGATACATACATACATAGCTTCACGCTGTATCCCGCATATAGCAGGGTAGGCAGAGGGAACCAGTTGGTACAGTATTAGTTTACCAGTTGGTAACAAGGCAAAGCGCGGCGTTGAGTTCCGCCACTCAGCACGCAATGCCTCAATTCGGCGAAAAGCGGGGAACGGAGTGTCTTAACACTAGGTTCTCAGGTTCCCTCTGCCTACTAATGAATGCCTACTAAATAATGAAAAAAAAAAAACAGAATGATACATCACTAAATCCTCTGTCCATATTTATCATATCACTGTTCATATTATAAACGCGTAAATTCAACTAAAAAATGTTGCAACGGCCTTTTCATATTTGCACACTCGTGATACATAGTGTGTTTAAGAGCTATCCTTTGTCTCCTTGTAACAGTTTGTTTCGTAACTATGATTAAAAAGATTGTAAGCTTTGCAAACATTATTATCAGCGCTAACATATTTTTTATATTCATGTATTTCTATACGTATGTTATGTGCCTTGTTCGTAATGAAATATTTGATGTTTTAGTAATGTGTATGCCAAATAATACACATGGAAGGGTGTGTAATATTTATTTTATTATTGTCATTGTATTTCTAATATTGGCTTTCCTGATTCCTTCAGTAGTTGAACCCATAACCATGGCGCTTACATCACGTACTGTCCTATCAAGTCAGATCAGTCTCTAGATTACATTTAAACTACATATTTTCATTATCCCGTTTTGGTAAGACAAAGTACGATGAAACCCAATAAACCGCCACATAATATGTATTACTTTGAGATTAAGCGAAATTTGTAGGGCAGATTTTTTGTTTTTTAGTTTCACCTGTATTCCCGTATATAGCAGGGTATTCAGAAGGAACCTGAGAACCTAGTGTTAAGACACTCCATTCTCCACTTTTCGCTGAATTGAGGTATCGCATGCTGAGTGGTGGAACTCAACGCCGTGCTTTGCCTTTTTACCTAACCCAGGACTTGAAAATACTAAACTATTACATGCCTCTGCGCCACAACAGGCGATAGCAGAATACTCTAATACAAATTTCATTTTCCTGGTCTAGTAAGGCAAAATGAACATCATTGAGTTTCGCTATATAACGCGAAATGACAATATTAAATTTCTAGTGGTGTACTATTTTTGAGGCTAAAAAGTGTATATATATGAAAAAAGTATATATATGAAAAAAGTGTATATTCGATAATAAAAAAAGTAAAAACTTAAAGTGAACATGTAAAGAAAAGGAAACAGTACGCAGAATCTGCTTGTTTGCGATCCTTGTCTTGTTGTATGCTAACCTGCAACGTGACAATGCACACAGTAATCATTATAAAACCTTATTGTCCTTTATAACACACTTACTTGGAACTCGCTTATTTTATTTGATCTACAAATTTACTTAAACTGGTTTTTTTAACTTGCTTTTATTAGGGAGTAGTCAGTATATATTGAAATTTAAGAAACAGGTATGTAAAATAGATGAATTATATAAATTTAATTCATTTTTCTTTTTAGGTTCACGCTGTATCCCGCACATAGCAATAGGCAGAGGGAACCTGAGAACCTAGAGACTGTCCATTCTCTGATTTTCGTTCCCCAAGGAAGCTTTTATAACTATATATTTAAATATTTATAAATTGTAAAAGAATATTTAAAATTTCACTGATTTCTTATTCTTTAAATAACATGAAGTCTGGCAATTATTCGTAGATAAGGACACTACACTGTGAAATATAATTAGTCCAATAGTCAATAGACTTATTTCAGTGGTGAAGTCATATTAGTAAAGGCATAAAGTTTTGCCTTGTTAGTCTCGTCTCGTCTCTTTCCATGTCTCATGGAACCCCATAGAAATTAGGCCTTTTAGCTAACATGTTTTATGTTTTTTAAATTATTCTTCTTTATGTCTATTTATTTGGGTGAAAAATTTCCACAAACTGTAATTGTATGTTATTTCGATTTATAAACTATGTCACCATAAAGTCTTCACTATCCATGGGTAGTATTTGCATAAAATAGTAATAAACTTCCTTCTATCTTGACAAACTTTCATATTTATAACATTAGTATGACCTTTCCCTATACGTAAGGAAATCAAAATACTCCGGCATAAATATTTGAGGAAGGATAATTAATACATATTTTGATTAAAACTTTTCCTCTGTTTGTAATTATGCGACAACTCCTAACCACAGAGTGGCAAAAATTAATAGTATATACTTAATCTCTCTTCGATTGTTCTAAGGATTCGTGAGGCATTGTACACGCTTCTTAAAGGGTTTGGATATTACTTTGGCGTGGATTCCAGGTCATTCTGGAATAAGTGAGTTCCCATATCATTTTTACGTGACCTAAGTTATTCCGTCCCTTATATGATTTCTTTCCTCATAAAGTTCCCCGTCTCCTTAATGCTCAAGATATTAGAAAAAAATTTCCCCTTCGCCACTGGTATATCTCTACTGGTATATACCTTCTACATATGTATGGAATGTAAGTAGAATGTATCGATAAATCTATTTAGAATTGCTTTTTGTTAATTGCTAAGTAAGGTCTCTTAACAAGTTTACTATTAGTAAAAGGTAACCTGTAAGAGATTACTTTTAGTGATAAGGCCGCCTTTGTTCCTATATAAACTTATAATATGTAAATTTGAAATATTTCTTATTATTTGTAATAAAGAGATAAATATTCAATATTTTCATTTCCTCGCTCTATTAACAAGGCAAAGCGCGGCATTGAATTCCGCCACTCAGCACACAATGCCTTAAATCGGCGGAAAGTGGGGAACAGATAATAAGAGAACGGATTGTATTAACACTAGGTTCTCTTGTTCCCTACCTTGCTAATCTCTGCCTACCCTGCTATGTGTGGGATACAGTTTGAAGCTAAAAAATATTATTATTATTATAGTGACTTATATACGTACTATATAAAAGCTTTTGATTAATTTTCTCCCGCTAATTGATCTTAGGTATAGATTATTTGAAGCAAACTGGCACATGACAGAAAACACTTTCACATTTACAAAACTGACGTCGCATATAGATAACATCTAGAATGTGCCTATTATGGTTATTGACCAACAAGTAGTCGTGAATTGCTGATAATGATACTTATTATGAATCTAATCTTGTTCTTGGAATAAAAAAGTTAAAAATAATATTTTTGTTTGTTTTTTTCTTCGTTATGGTTACTTTTCCATCATGGTAGATGAAAGAATCTTCTAGAGTAGAGGAAAGGTTGTTTTTGATATTTTTTAAAGTGTTAATCACCCACTTAGAAAACGTGTAAAAATTTTAACGTATCGGGATTCAAACCTACGCCTCTTGGAAACCGCCCAAGCACTCTGCTCGCTAAGCCATATGTTCAAAGGAGGCGTGGATTCGAGTCCTGCAACGTTCACATTTTTACGTTTTCTAAAAAAGGAAAGAATCTACTCTGATTTCAACTTATAATCATTTCTTCCAATTGATAGCTAATATTAGTAAATTACTAGATGCTCTGTGTTAGATTATGGCCAAATTACACAATTTTCTTACAAATTCTAGCCTATGTGTTATTTTGATATATAAGCTATTAGATAAGTTCAGTAGATTTTGCTAGAAAGATTAATTTCCCTAGCATACAATGTCAGTAAAAGTATGTTTGTCATAACTTATGCGAAACAAGCGTGAAACTAAAAAAAATCTATATATCCTATAGGAAGTTCAGTCAAATGTACCACGCTCACAATCTGTCATCAATTATACTATTGTATATGAATTATATCAACTCCTCAATCCCTCGAGGAACGATGAATTTAAATTATTATAATTTAAGTTAATTCGTTCAAACAAACTGAACACGCTATTGCAGGAAGCTTTCCATTTATGTTATATTGAAACGCCTAAGGACAATACAGCTTTTTTAAATTATTAGATTTTGAAAATCCTGTAATAAAGGCAGCTTCATGTTTTATCCTGCATAGGAAGTCAAAGTAAACCTAGTGTCAAGACACTCCGTTCACCGTATTCCGCTGCAATTCGAGACATTCCGTTCCCCACTTTCCGCCGAATTGAGGCATTGCGTGTTGAGTGGCGTAACTCAACGCCGCGCTTTGCCTTGTTACCAAACCCAAGAAATGAAAATACTAAATTTTACATTTTCTGGAGTGGGAATCGAACCCACAACCTGTCGCGCTTACAGTCGTACGCTTGTGCCTCTGCGCCACGGCAGGCGTCATTAGTTTTTAAGAGTTTATTTTTAAGTACGTATATATGTGGCCACAAAAATAATACTTAACTAACTTAACAAGTTAAAACTATTTTGAGATACGAGAGGAATATAAAAAACGTTCCCAAGGCACTTAGCTCGTTATGTCATTTTTTTCCATTAATTACACTACACCGGCATCTTCCTGGATCGACGCTCTAGCTGGCCTTGGGCCTGGCTTAAATGTCAAAAACCCATCGTGCCCTTAATATGTTTATATGCGAAGGGCCTGTTTAAACGAAACATTTTCATATATCTTCTATATATATAAAAATGAATGTTTGTTTGTATGTCATCGATGAACTCTAAAACTACTGTACTGATTATTATGAAAATTGGTATATATTTGTATTTTTCTACGGAGAAGGCTTGTATAATATGTTAAATATTGAAAATAATAAAAAATATATTTTTAAGTTTAATGTATTTTTAAGTTAATTAAAATTTTGATAATTTTAATTAATTTTCTTTAGCATTTATAATCAGGATGTGATGGAAATTTATTTAATAATAAAATTTAAAGTAGGTATGATCGATTTTTTATATATATATATATATATTCGAGTATAACTTTTTAAATGTTATGAATGCTAATTATAAAATTAAGTGTTTAACAAAAAAAAGAAAACCGGCTTAAAAGAAAATGCACTAGTAAGTAAAACTAATACAAATAACTCAAAAAATACTCATCAGGGCTTAACTAAATTTTAACAGACCACATCAGAAGCACTAGCTATCGCATAGAAAACATCAAAATTGGTTCATCCAGTAAAAAAATATGCAGTGACCTAAAGAAATACAGTCGAAATGATAACTTCCTTCTTTTTTGAAGTCGGTTTAAATATTATATATATTGCATTGTATGGAAAGCCTTCGTATGTATTCACCTTTAGTGTATCTTATCCGCTACATCATTTACGACAGATGCTTAAAGTATGAAAAAGTTAATCTCAATTATTATATAAATATGTTCTCACTAATTACTTATTATGGCTAAATTACACAAAGTTTCATTAAGATTCGTTCAGTAGTTTTTATGTGAAATACTAACAAACATACGTCATTACAAATTTTGACATGAATAATATTAGTAGAGGTTCGACATCAGAAATACTTTTATTTTGACAAAAATATATTTCTTTTATAAAAAAAACATTATTGTGTATATAAACATCATAAATATTATTACTCTAGTATACATATAGATAACTCCGTTTATTTCCGTTCCCCACTTCCTGCCGAATTTGAGGCATTGTGTGCTGAGTGGCGGAACTCAACGCCACGCTTTGCCTTGTTACCAAACCCAGGAAATGAAAAAATCCATTTTCTGGAGTGGGAATCGGAGTCTTAACACTAGGCTCCCTCTGCCTACCCTGCCATACCATGCCATGCCGTGCGGGATACAGCGTGAAGCTATGCATGTATGTAGTAATATACAAGTAAAGAAAAATTATTAAATAAAAATGAGGAATGAGAATAAATAACCGACGATATACCAAATACTTTTATCCCGCCTTATTAAAATGACAATTGAACGCCCTTGCGTCAAACAGTAATTCCTACAAAAGACGTGCCTTGAACGATAATCGTTCGTGACCCATTTCGAAATAAAAATAAATGATTACAGAATCATTTGTTCATTATTTGTTTTAGTGAGGCCATGTGTGGAGGATATGATTGACGTACAGATAAAAATTTGTACCTAGTTTTTTTTGCCTCAAATATACATTTTTTTAGTGGAAAAGGAGGAGGCCATCGCGGCGTAATGGGGCAATATCTGACTGCAAACGCAATAGGTTGTGGGTTCGTTTCCCGATCCAGGGAATAATTGCATTAAAACTATTGTCATTTCTCCGTTATGGTAACACAAAGCACGGCGTTCAGTTCCGCCACTTAACAAACAATACATCAAATTCAGGCGAAAAGTGGCGAACGGAGTGTCTTGACACTAGGTTGACTCTGACTACCGTGTTAAAGCGTGAACTTACAAATAAAAATATTCTTTGCCTAAATAGTTTATTATACCATCTTGAATTTGATCTAACAATGCCTCGATAACAGACAGGAAGTAGATGAAGTCGTATATCGCTTAATTCTTGACCTACACAAGTCGTAGTGTATGTCATATTAAATATAGTTCAAACTCATTTTGTTTTTATATATTTTTTATATTATATATTTCATTAAATAATTTTTAATTATCAATACTAAACTACAAATATATGAAAGGGTAGTAGCTGTTAGTTTTCAATTTAAGTGAAATTTATTTCAAATTAGATAGATGTTGAGTGTGCAATTATTATGTATTATTATTATTTAAAATTTAAAGTGGGGAACGGAAATGTTAAAAAGAGAACGGAGAGTCTTAACACTAGGTTCTCTGGTTCCCTCTGCATACCTTGCTATATGCGGGATACAGCGTGAAGCTAAAAAAACCTTTGTTTCCAAAGGTTATTTAAATATTTTTTTAACCATGAATGCCATATCCCTTATAGTTTTAAAACATCTCGATCAACCAAATATTTCCCTACTATTAATAATTTTGGAGTTACAATCACAATTCTGTTCAATTCTTTAATTATGACGCTTCAAACGTTTAATACAATACGACAATCAAAACTAAGCTTCTCTGGCAAAAGTCCACTATAAACATTTGTCAAGGTACTAAAGTAATATCGATGACAAAATCTAATAAATTGCCTATACATATGTATTTATGTATGTTTGTACTCATTTATCTCACTTTCGTTGTATCTCCTAAATGTAGGTCAATGTGTGAAGGATGTCTGCGTTAGCTGCGCAAATATTATCTGACCGACTTTTTATCATTTGTTTTTTAATGATTGCATACACTTGAGGGGTGTCAAGCAGGTTTTTTAACATGCGTCTAGTAGCTTCGCCTATATATATTTTTCTATATATCTATCATAATGTTAATTTGATTAAAAATAAAATAAAAATGTTTTAAATTATTTTTTCTTGTTATATGGTCATTTATACCGTAATAACTAATGTTTTTTTAAAAAATCCTAGAGTTTTGTAAATATCCTAGTATACGTAAATAACATAGGCGCTACAATATTTCATCATATACGTTTATAGCCATCCTTTTCTCTTAAATGCACATAGATTTTTTTACTCTATATTTCTCTTAGTGCTATAGCTGAAATAAAATTCTTTATTTTATCTGCTTTAATTAATTTAAAGGAAACTGCGTGCTAAATGGATAAAACGTAAAGATTTTAGTACAACTATTGAGGAGAAAGATCTTTTATTTGAAAATGAATAGGGCGCCTTATTGTACGTTTTGTTGGCTTAAAGGTTTTCTGTATATAAAAATTCAAATATTAATTATTTACTATCGTATGAAATAACTAAATATATGTCGTTCCTCTTTTCAACATAGTGTTTCGAATTCAAGCACAAAGTGTATAATGTAGTCTTGGTTCTCTAAGCCTTCCCAACTATGAAACTGCTAAAAAAATATATAAAAATTGGTGAAATTAGTGTTTTTTTTTTAACTAAACATTAACAACATCCAATGTTTTTTTTAACCTCACGCTGTATCCCGCATATAGGAGGGTAGGCAGAGGGAACCTAAGAACCTAGTGTTAAGACACTCCGTTCTCTTTCAACAAATCCGTTCCCCACATTCCGCCAGATTGAGGCATAACCTCCAATGTCATAACCCAATATGCGTTACATTTAATTGTTATCCGTTTTCAATGATAAAATCAAGTAAACAAGCAATGAGGAAATGAATTTTATCTCTCTATATAAATAAATAACAACATAAGTATGCAAATAGTGAAAAAAATATCTCTAATCTATGTAGTATTATCGTACAGTATTGGAAATTATTAACATACGCCTACGGGCAATAGTAATGCGTATATGATTCACATAATAACCGTATCAGGCGTGAATAAGTTAATATATCGATTTACATTTACATTTTTTAAAATATTATATTTTTGTTTACTATAAATACAATATTCCTCAATCCGGCGAAAAGTGGGGAACGGAATTCAAAGAGAATATAGTGTCATAACACTAGGTTCTCTGGTTCCCTCTGTCTACCCTACTATATGCGGGATACAGCGTGAAGCTAAAAAAATACATACATACTTAGCTTCACGCTGTATCCCGCATATAGAAGGGGAGGCAGAGGGAACCTAGTGTTAAGACACTCCGTTTCCCACTAAAAAAAATACAATATTAAGATTTCTTACCAAAAAGAAAACGGACAAAGAAAATGCTTTAAAAAGTTAAAATCAACAACTACTCGACACATTTTAACTAAATTTATATGGAACCACATCAGATGCACTAGTTATCATATAAAAAAAGTGTCACCCAGTAAAAAGTTATCCGGTAACAAACATAAGAAAAAATCGAATTGACTTCCTCCTTTTTTAAAAACGATTAATAAAAGAAAACATCTTCTTGGATATAAATGTTTTCCTTCCCTGCGACAGTTAATTTTTTGTATTGTACTTTTAGCGGTTATGTATTAAAAAAAATATATATATTTTAATTAAAAAAAATAAATAAAATACTGGTCATTTTAATTCTATTTTTTGATTGCTTAGAGCGAAAGTTGGCGAGCGAAGCGAATGGAGCGAAACCTAGTACTTATATATAATAAATAAGTCGTAATAAAAAGTATAGGTATACATGTTATCGAGTCATAAAACTCATTATTAACGATAAATAATTTTTGAATGCTTCAAAACAAAAATATCCTCGAATTCATATATTACGTGTTTGTTTCAACAATGTTGTTTACACTTGAAATTGCGCCGTAAAATATTATATGACTGTGAATGCATTAGTCTTTGTTCTATTATTATTAATATTTTATCTAAATTGGTAGTGATAAATCACTATTGCGTAGTGAGACAAAAGGATTTTTGTGTTATTAAAGACACATGTAAATCTGGTCATGTGCGTTAAAAAAATATGTGGAATTACATAAATTTATTATATTTTTTCTTTACTACTCATATTTATAGACATTGCCTGCAAATGGCTCACTTATTTTGACTAGAATAAAGAAATTAAAGATAATCAAATATCGAAAGGTTCAACTCTCTTACAAATATTTGAATTTAAGTTCTACAAATAAAAAATTTGAAAATATCTCATAAATTAATTAATTTAAAAAGCTTGATTTATGAAGGACATTAGGTTAGATATTTGTAATTTGAATATATACATAACGACAGGGAGACAATATGCCTTTAAACAGGATAGGTTTAATCCCGAATTGAAGGAGTAATAATATTTAACTTAATTTCATTTTCCTGCTTTGGCAGGACAAAGCTCGGCGTTGAGTTCTAAAACACCATGCAAAGTCTAAAATTCAGGGGGAAAGAGGAAAACTGTGTTTTTTGACATTATCATCGTTCGTTCT
Source organism: Philaethria dido (assembly GCA_033558755.1). Taxonomy (NCBI): domain Eukaryota; kingdom Metazoa; phylum Arthropoda; class Insecta; order Lepidoptera; family Nymphalidae; genus Philaethria; species Philaethria dido. Next base: position 156,257 of record JAKGSA010000831.1, on the reverse strand, counting down.
CTTTACCTTTTCTGCTAAGCTAAAAAAACGTGAAACTGCAAGAAAGTAAACAACCCATTGTGAGAAATAAACCTGCTACTATCGATAGGGAGACTTCCCTAGTTTCATTTCACATATTTATATTGAAATTTAAACCAACTAATTTGTAATTTAATTATTGGGAAAATCTGGAATATAAAGCGTTAAAGCGAAATTAGTAAAGTACTTTAGCTTTGATATTTATAATTTGTGTATACAAAACGAAACACATAACGTATAAAGATAAATATTTGTTATCCTTGAATCGTGACTTTACACTCGAGTCGAGCCAACGCGCTCAGATTCTTGCACTCATCAGTATAACTTGCAATATGTGTAATTTATACTGAAGTGTACGTATCAAAACACATTATGGTGTGTGTAATATTAGTTTTTTTTTTAATTTTATGTGTTTGTAATGCCTTTTTTATAATAAAATATTGGTTTTCTGTGCTACTTTGCTAAATTTCACAAAAAAATCGATAAAAAAATCAATTTGACTGTATTTTTTAATGTGTTACCACTTTAATTTTGAACCAAATTTGATGATTTTTTTTTTACAATTGCTGCTGCTTCTAATGTGGTCCTATTTAAATTTAGTTAAGATCTAACGAATAGTTGTGTAGTTATTCGTAATAATTTTATCTTTTAGTGCATTTTATTTGAAGTCGGTTACCTTTTTTTTGTTAATATCTTAATTATTTTATTTACAATATTTTTAACACTAAGAAAATATTTGCGCAAAGCCAATTAAATTTGTAAACTTCAAAAATTAACAATTGGTTGTTAATTTGTCAAAAGTTTATTTTTTAAATATGCTTGAATAATGTATAGATTAAGTTGCTTAAGGTGTTTGTCTGTCTAAGAAACGGCCAAGCACACGTTGGAGGTGTGCCTTGCAGGCTCCCAACGTCGAGGCCCACGGAAGATTGGGGTGTGCCCGTGGTCTCGACTAGTAGCGGTCAAGGAGCAGCGTGCGGTTTTAGTGAGTATACGGACGATATCTCCCGTTCCGGAGTCCCCTTATAACCCATCTGAATCGTGCGGTTATCCGTAACGCATTCCTCACAATAAAAAAAAAGCTCTTGGTTTGTCTGTGAGAATCAGTTCAAATCCTCGTTCGTCAATTTCTTATAATTGTAATATATCTAATAATTCCTTTACAACATTATAAGCTAACATCCACTATTAAGATGAAAATACGAAGTATAGTTGACGTCATAACAACTATTTATAAAAAGGAAGACAAAACAAAGCGCGGCGTTGTGTTCCGCCACTCAAAAAGGAGCATCTCGAAGCTGGAAAACGAAGTGTCTTTACACTAGTTTCGTTGTACATAACCTACAATATGCAAAAAAAAAACTAAAGCTAGTCTAAGCTAAAACCTAAAAAAATTATATATAAAAATATCTAGAACATTCTATCCGTAACGCCTCTCATTATCAAGTAACCTAGAACACAAATATTATTATAAAAACGTAACTTGTATATCTATAGTTCAATAACATAACACAGGTGATAGACGAATCGTTAATTTTTATTTGTACATTAATTTTATTTGTTTGTTTATTGAGTATGAGTATAATCGATATTAGGAGAATATGAATAAACAAGGTATTAATATATATTTGTTATTTCGTTTTAATAATAAATGGATTAATTACTTTTAACCGAGTACAAAAAAGGAGGAAGATGTCTGTCGTGGCGCAAAGGCACAAGTGTGTCTCTAAATGCGATAGGTGGTGAGTTCGATTTCCACTCCAGGAAATGTAAAAGTTTAGTATTTTAATTTCCTGGGTTTAGTAACAAGGCAAAGCGCGGCGTTGAGTTCAGCCACTCAGCACGCAATGCCTCAATTCGGCGGAAAGTGGGAAACGGAGTGTCTTAACACTAGGTTCTCAGGATCCCTCTGCCTACCCTGCTATATGCGGGATACAGCGTGAAGCTAAAAAAAGTAAAAGGTTCCCTATTCGACTATTTGTTTTTTGGGTATTATTACATAACTTTTTACTAGGTGAATGAATTTTGATGTTTTTTTAATGATAGGTAGGGCTTCAGATTACTCTCATTTAAATAATTAAGATTAGAAGAGTAGTTTTTGAGTTATTCGTAATAATTTTAATTATTATTGCATTTTATTTGATGATGGTCTTATTTCTTGTTTAATTTAAATTAAACATAGGATAAAACTATTTTCTATTGAAATGTTTTATCTTCTTTAGTAAAAATAAATTACTTATTTGTGAGCACATTAAAATATACGGGATGCTTTAAGTAAGACCGACAAAACAGCTGCAAATAAACTTCAGCTAATTTTGTGTAGTTCAGGAGCACTGGAACGATGCGACATGCAGACAAAATTCTCAAGAGAAATTAAATATTCCTTATATTACATTCCATGTAGAGATTTACTTTTACCAGTGTACTATATAATATTATTTCTGTAAATTAAAGTATAGATACTATAAAAAAATTTCATACAATGTAAAAATAATGTTTTCATAACATTTCACTAATAAAAAAAAAATGTGTGTGGGTTCGATTCCTACTCCAGGAAAAATAAAAGTTTAGTATATTAATTTTCTGGGTTTAGTAACAAGGCAAAGTGCGGCGTTGAGTTCCGCCACTCAGCACGCAATGCCTCAATTCGGCGGAAAGTGGGGAACTCTATGCGGGATACAGCGTGGAGCTAAAAAAAACATATATTAACTATTTGTATACATACACCAATATAAAGTTCCGGTTCCTTTGTTTAATTGGTTTCCGCCAGACTTAAAAACTTTTACGAAATAAGCTATCAATCTAATCGCGAGCTATTGTCGGATGTCTAAAATAATAAAAGGATGCGCACGCGCCGGATTTTGTACCATTTAAGAAAGGGGTTCGCTTTTAAAATTAGATCGCGGCGGAAATTGTTGAACGCTGAATCACGCATCCCCTGCATGTTACGACTGAAATGTGTTTAGTTAAATAATAACTATATGAGGATATATATATGTACATATAAATGTAGGTATACATATATATATATATATATATATATATATATATATATATA
>JAKGSA010000831.1:126024-148181 GCA_033558755.1 Philaethria dido | reverse complement strand
AAATAAGTGTAATTGCAAAAGAAAAATATTTATTATGACACCTTATTTTTCCAAATTAGTACCAATTAATTTTCAAAAAAAATATAATATTGAAATACTGATTATCTTTCAAACCTAAAACCCATTTATTGTTTCAATATTGTCTTCTTCTTAGTAACTACAAGTACATACTCTTTTACAAAACGAAGGTAAACGTACGATATTTTAAAGTTATTTTCGTAGTAACATATTGCACATTCGTGCACGTTTTATTGTTGAATCAAACAAGTCTATTACTTCTTATTTATTTTACAACACATACACAATGCGTCGTAAAAGAGAGATATCATATATTTTAATAAAATTTATATTAGTGTAGTGACAATGTTTCTTCGCAAGAGTTAAAAATTTAGCTTTTTTTTAACTTCACGCTGTAACCCGCATATAACAGGATAGACAGAGGAAACCAGAGAACCTAGTGTTAAGACACTCCATTCTCTTTCAACAATTCCGTTCCCCACTTTCCGCCGAATTGAGGCATTGCGTGTTGAGTGGAAATCAACGCCGCGCTTTGCCTTGTTACCAAACCCAAGAAATGAAAATACTAAATTTTACATTTCCTGGAGTGGGAATCGAACCCACAACCTGTCGCGTTTACAGTCGCACGCTTGTGCCTCTGCGCCACGACAGGCGTTAAGTTTAAGTTTTTGAAGCTTCAAAGTGTTAATCACACACTTAGGACACGAAAAATAATTTTAGAAAACGTATATTTTTCTGTTCTTAAGGGTGAAGTTCGATTTCTTGTTGAGGCAATATTTTTTACATTATGATTTTTCATGTTTTTACTGTATGAAGCGTTGGTGCACATTTTAAAAATACTGTGTTTTGGATGACGGCACCCAACGCCGCGTTCTGTCTCACCAATTTACTTGTATATTTTTTCTCTTTAGTATTCGTGATGGTTGCAGTCAATTTTTTATAGAAATTACTAAATAACTCATATAAAATTATAATATAATCAACTAATTAAATTTTTCCTTTTATACATTTAAAACAATGCTAAAAACTACATGTTTACAATATTAATTATGCAAACGTTAAGGTGACATTATTTGTTTGTTTTGCTTGAGTTTTCCTCATATTTTGAATCTATGGACGATACGGCCAATTTTAAACAGCCATATAAATACACTAAATTTCCTCTTCATTAATATGTCATTTAATTTTACCTTCTTTGAGATAAATTTTATTAAATAAGTTAAAAATTTTACTTACAATGATTGAATTATTTAATAAAATAATCAGAATTCGTTGTGAAATCGAATTACTTTGTTCACTACAAAACAATTATGTAAAAACTTGAATAACAAACAATGGACGGACCAAGATGGCGTCGCACTTGTGTTCAAAAACGAATACATTACTTTAAAAGGTTAACAATTATGTTTATTCACAGAGTGCATATTTCCAAGCAGGATCGGCTTTAAAAGTGGGTAACATTGAAAAGTTCATTGGTATTATATGCACTTCCTGGCTCACGAGGTCGCATCGGCGCCGGCGGCCATCATGAATTTTTTGACGTTTATTTTTGGCGGGCTTTTGTGCTTCGTTCAAAATGGTAAGGACAAACGCAAGTGACAAAGGTTATAATTTATTCTGACACATAATGATTTAATTACGTTACATAATATTCATATTATGTATGATTTCTTATGTTTGTATCTAGTTTTTTATTGTTTATAAATTTAAATATTAAAGCCATTTGCTGTCAATTGTATCTGTATTCGATTATATAGCTTGGTTATTGTTATATCGTAATATAAATTAAATTTATTATTATAAATCCTTTGTTTCTCCACTATTATTGAGTTTTTTCTATACTTTGATTACATTCAAATACAAAATACATCACAAAAAAGTCATATAATAAATAAAATTCTTTAAAAACTAGTAACTACCATTTTACAATTCTACCACAATGATAAATAAAATTTAAATACAAATTCGTTTAACATCATATAGATGTTGGTTTTACAAAAAACATTGATATGGCAAATAGCATGATTGCATGCAAACATTCTCTATGCATATTCCCTACCATAACTGTACCTATAGATGCGCGCGCGCCGACCTGCCGCAACGCGTTCGCGCTCAAGGGCAGACACGCGAAAGCTATGGAGCTAATATTACATATATTTGAGGAATTATATTTAAGCAGTATATGTTTCTTTATTTTTTTTATAAGAAAATAATTTTATAATTGATTATATTTATTATGTAGCTCTCAATAAGTTATCTGGTATCCAGTACGTAAAATTAAAGGTATCAATTATTATTTATATCTTATGATATTTTCAATATTAAGCACTTCATTTGAGTTAGTGATTTTAGGCTACTTTAAACTAAGCTTTAAACACTTAGTCGACTATAAAAAATAATATTTGTGCACTATGGGGATGTTTGTATAATATTAATTTTATTTGACATTTATTTTGTGGCTTGTAATGAAATAAAGTTAAACTAATTAGTTAACGAATACGCCTTGCAAAGTGTATCCCACCTTATACTGAAGTCAATGTGAAAGACATGGTAGTGGGTGTAATATTTATTTCCCGAAAAATAGTCCCGCTGAGTTTCTTGCGCCGGTTCTTCTCAGGTTTGAGGCATTAAATTTAGTGAACCGGTGGTAAATTATTTGACGTTCAAAAAATGAAGCTTGTAACTTCTTATTTTGAATAAAATTAATTGACTTTGACTTTCATCAATTTAATATAATTTTAATGGATTATTTTGAAAAATATTGACAGTCCATAAAGAACTTCTTTACCGTATAGACTTTAACTATGCCAAGTTTTATAATCTTCCGTCTTCATAATTTTCCTAAAAACAGATCGAAATATTACGTTTACGTATATTGATAATTTTTTATAAAATAAAAAATCAAAAATTGTATAAATGAAAAATTTTAATTTATATTAAAATGATATTTGTAAATGAATAATCTATGTATATATCGTTTTTACCACTTAAAACAATTATTTTTTGGAAAAGTGTTTATCAGTTACCATTACATGTAATTGACGTCATGAAACTATGTTTCTGAGAACACTCAAAAAACCAAAAACAAAATAGCTAAAAGATACTTGAAGTTATTATTATTTTTTACCAATAATGTTTTAATTACCAAAGTAAATATAGGTATTTTAAATGATATACATTTTAAAAATATAAAATATTTTTATGAGTAAAAAAAAATATTACATACATACAGGTTGTGGGTACGATTCCCACTCCAGGAAATGGAATTTTTTCATATCCTGGGTTTGGTAACAAAGCAAAGCGCGGCGTTGAGTTCCGCCACTCAGCATGCAATGCCTCAATTCGGCGGAACGTGGGGAACGGAGTGTCTTAACACTAGGTTCCCTCTGCCTACCCTACTATATGCGGGATACAGCGTGAAGCTATGTATGTACATATAATTAAAAAAAATATGATTAAAAAGATGATATAATTTAAAAAAGGCTCCACTCCATTCGTTGTGCGTGTTACGAGGAGTGAATAAACAATCGCCGCCTCACGAATCGGACGTCAAGGCCGGACGTCGTTGTCCGCTTTGTTGACGATGTTAACATTCGTATTACTGGGAAATTTCACTTTCTGCTTATATCTTCAATTGATATACACTACCATACACAGATACGCCAATTAGTGTTTAACTAATGTTAAATAAACTACAAAGTATATTTATATCACTATCTATATATAAATACGTGAAGCAAAAACTTTGTACCTCTTTTTAAGAAAATTACGCGAACGGAGGAGCGTGAAATTTGGCACACTTATAATTTCTATAGAGAAGGAGGGCAGAATGTTAATATTTTTTTTAAGTAATGCATAAAAAGTATATTAAATTAATAAAATAAATGTTACACACACTACCATGGTGTGACCATGATCCATGTTTATATAAAGTGATATATACATTACTAAAGACAACACGTTGTGAACGCGTCAACGATCATGTCATTCGTCATGTCAACGTCATTGTCATTTTACGTTAATATACGGCGTTGAGTTCCACCACTTAAAACGTAATACCTCAAGTTCTGCAGAAAGTGGAGATTGGAGTGTTCTGACACTGTTCTCTCTAACTACTTACTCTACTTTGCTGGAAAAAACATGAAACTTAAATTTTTGTAAGTTGAATAATATTAATAAAATATATTTTTACCATAACTCAAGGTTCCTTCTGCCTACCCTGCTATATGCGGGATACAGCGTGAAGCTATGTATGTATGTATATTTCTACCATTTTAATGATGATTTTATCACCTATTGATGGATTTGAATGCGGTAGGTATTGTAATTTATTTATGTTTGTCATACACTTACATATAATTGTAGGTATATATTTTTAAAAAGTTATAGGTTATTGTCCTTGACTGTTATGTTTTAATGCAATGAAAACAAATTGAAACGAATCGAATGTTTAGTGAATCATTCGAATGAAATGCCGGCTTGATAAAAAATCTAATTAAATGTTGTTTTTATAAATCGATTTTATATAAATTTAAAATTTGTTCATATAGTTAAGATATTAAAATTCTTCATAAATAAATTATCTTTACGGATAAATTATTTTAACTGATAGCCAAATAAGCTATAGGGCCTATTGTTTTTATATGGCCTAAGTTAGTAGTTAATCTATATTTCCCTCATTTATTAGGTAGAAATATCTCTCCTGAATTTTGATTATTCAGCGAATTAATTCACGGTGTATCACGCACATAGAAGGGTAAGCAGAGGGAACCAGAGAACCTAGTGTTAACACACTCCGTTCTCTTATAACGCAAGCTCTTTAAATGGAATGGAAAACGAAAAACAGAGTGTCTTAACACTATAGTCTCTCTGACTGCTAGGTATAAAGCGTGAAGCTGCAAAAGATCAACTTCCCAGACATCTAGTATGACACAACGTTATTATGTTATCATACAGACTACACTATCTTTCAAGCCATACAAACATTTGTACTGTAAATCCTTGACTTTTGTGTTAAGGTCCATTACCTTTGCGCCAAATGGAATGTATGCAGTGAGAAATTTTTGCTACTTTTTTAGTATTTTGTATGTAAAATTGTTAATATTAGTCTCACTGTTCGTCTATCAAAAGAGTTTTATTATTTTTAAATTATAGATTGGTTTGGGATATAGAAACCTTTTTTTAATAAATGATATGTATAAATGTTATATTTAGATATTATGTGTCACTATAATTTAACAATAATAGTTACTTATTGTTATATTATGGCCAGATAACACAAAGTCCTTTTAAATTGTAACCTATACTGTGTTATTTAAAGCGCGGCGTTGAGTTCCGCCACTCAGCATGCAATGCCTCAATTCGGCGGAAAGTGGGAAACTTAGTGTCTTAACCACTGCTATATGCGGGATACAGCGAGAAGTTAAAAAAATATTAAAGAGGCAATATAAAAGATGTTTTTCAAAATATTTTTACAAAAAATCAATCTTACTATTTTTAAGCATCCAACTATCGTTATTGTAGCAAAAATTCCGCAAACACCTGTAACCTAGATTGCGTTCTAACATCCGTGGCGTCATAGCCTTTTAGTAGTTCTGTATAGTGGGGTCGTTACACCGACTGTAATTCATAGTGTTTCAGTTTGTTTTATTTGAAAATTGTGCTAACTAGAGTCGTTGAACTGTGTTCGGTTACTATGCCATACTGTATGGTTATAATTTAGAGGATTTAGGCTTGAATTTTTGTTTATTTATTGAAAATTAGATTATTTCTAGATTATTATAAAAATATACTATAAAAATTAAAAAATATATATTTATTTTTATACTGTGAAGAATATTTTCAACAGCTTTACGCTTTTACCCGTATATGGTAGTCAGTGAGAACCTAGTGTCAAGACACTCCGTCCTAAAGACATTCTGGCTTAAAGATCGATTTTTATGCCCGACTTCGAGACATGAAACGCGGTTTGTCTTACGAGAGTGTGGAAACGAAAATAACTTAAATATAATTATTCCCCCAGTGGGAATCGAACTACAACCACTTGCGTTTACTGTCGGTCACTATTCCACTGCGCCATGGTGGCCTCAAACTCAAAACTTTGGTTATTATAATTGGAAATAACATATATTATTATGAAAACAATATATATTTTTTGTAATTTTTGTATAATTGTATAAGTCAAATTATTTTCATGTTTTTTTTTGTGACAGGTAAAAAATATGGTCATTTATCAGCCTGTCCATTTTTAATAAAATAAAATATAATGATATATAATTAATGAAGTAATGAATAAAAAGTGCAGTCCATATCCGTTGTTAACAAAAAAAAATATCTTCGGTTACAAGTATTGTTATTTTTTTTAGCTTCACGCTGTATCCCGCACATAGCAGGGTAAGCAGAAGGAACCTGAGAACCTAGTGTTAAGACACTCCGTTCTCTTTTAACATTTCCGTTCCCCACTTTCCGCCGAAATGAGGCATTGCGTGCAAGTATAGTTGTAAAAGACGAAAAACTACTTGTTACTTATTAATATAAATTGTATTAGTAATAAAGAGATAGACGATCATGTATTTCATTCGCTTTCATTGTACTCAATAAATTCAAATTGTTTGCCTTGTTGAAGTAATTTACTTTATGATAAATCTAGAACAATATAAATTTTGTGTTATTTTTTTAACTTTAAAATTATGATAAATGTTATAATACACTAAAACAAAACAATCCACTTATTTTAGTCATAGATAAAAATATTTGTAACTTCAGTTACCTAACATAACGTTTACATTTCCCACTTTCCAGGCCATCGACCTTGTGACAAAAGTTATCATTTTTAGTTTTTGAATGAATAAAATTAGTGAAAATTCTTAAAATATGCATTTATTGATTTCTAATACTTATTATATGGCATATTAAAAAACTATGTATTTTTTTAAACTTATTTTTTCAATCAACCATAGATTAAAAATAAATTTATCAAACTTCTTTCTATCTGTTACCTAACGCGTGACGTCAGTTCCGCTTTCCACGTTTCCCGCTTTCCCGGTCGTCGACCTTGCGGGTGTGATATTGAGTAGTTCATAGAACTGAATTGCTATAGCTCGAACTTAACTTGTTTTTTTCTATATTTACATATATTATATAATTTATAATTATATTAATACCAAAATGGCGGATGGTACTTTGTTATGGGTAATTGTACATACCTCTAGGTCTTTCAATGACTTAAAATTAATCTAAATCTAGGAAATATTTACACTACATGAAACAATAAACAGGATTTTGACACACTTTTTGCTATGTTATCAGTAAAATATTTATTTTACTTTGAACTGTCAACGATTCCATGATTTATTTCGATGGGCCATCTCTCCTCTATGGCGTTATTGTCTTAATGTCTTAATTATTTTTAATTAATTACTAGATAGTATACAATTAAGAATAACTAAAATTTTACTTTTATATACTTCATTACTGTACTATTATTTAGGTATTTTGGTTAATAATGGATTTTCTCTACAAAAAATCTAAATTATTTATTTTTAGGATGGATTATGTCATGAAGTGTTTTGAACTTCTAAATATGAAACCGTGTATGTGTCATTTAAAACTGTGGGTGTATGCCGTCATCTTGAAAAACGTCTTTTTGCAAAATGCTGTATTTCGAAAATTCTGTATTTTACGTGAAAATCCTTAATTTCATCGCTAATAATGTTAATATTTACGTAAATAAAAAGTTTGTTAAATTAATGAAATTATTGTTTTTGGATAATTTGTAGATAATTTTTGGATGTAAAAAAAAAATTCAATTTGTAAAACACAAAACTTTTCTAACTATACAAGTACAAGTTTTTTTTTAATTAAATACTGCTGCTGCTGAGTTCTAGCACAACAAAAGTTATAACATTTTAGTACTAATACTATATTATTTTCTCCTTGTTAGTTGTCCATTATGAAAGTCGAATACGTAAAAAAATATAAAAGCAGCAAAAAAATATAAAAAAAATATTTTTTTATTAAATACAATATATAAATCTATATATAAATAACGTAAAGCAAGAACTTTGTACCCTTTTTACGAAAATTAAACAAACGGAGGAGCATGAAATTTGGCACACATATAGTTTATATAGAGAAAGAGTGCAGAATGCTAATATTATTTTTAAATAATGCATAAAATATATATTAAATTAATAAAATAAATGTTACACATACTACCATGCATTTGACATCCATGTTATATATACATTGCTAAAAACAACGCGTTGTTAACGCGTCAACGGTGTTTCTAGTAAAAGTAAATAGACTACAAATAATTTAATTTTTAACTACGTAAAACTTGTTTATTGAAAATCGATTCTAAACTAACCGAGTTACATAATATTCATTAACAATATTCATTTAAAATGTCCAATTATTCGTAAAAAAATATATTTAAATGGATATATATACACGTGCCTATTGTATGGTAAATTTAGATATGAATGAGTGCCAATTCTTTGTTTTTTCGACACTTTGACGAAGAAGTAAAACTTCTTAGTTGGAACCGAAATTATATTTTTAATGCTACGAATAGTGAATGTTCTTTTTTCAGCCAAAAATATTTATAAATATTTGTACCTTTTATGCGTAAAATAGACGTTGCCTTAGTAACATCTATGTCACTTTATATGTATAAGTATACATCTATATAATCTCATACACATATGCAATATTTTTTTTATATATTCAATGTATTTTTAATGCATTATTATAAAAACATCCTACATTTCTTCTTACGAATTTCATACCTTGTATGCATAATTTTCGAAAACAGTTTTTTTTTCATTAATATGCATACAAATATGATGAAGTGTGATTAAGGAGGCGTTATTGAAATTTAAAAAAATAACATAAATAGAGAATCGATTTCGAATAAAACATCACAAGGTAAAATTATTACGATAAACTCAAAACTATTCGTCAGATCTCAACGAAATTTCAACGGGACCATATCAAAATCATTAGCTATCACATAAAAAAGAATTATTAAAATGAGTTCACTGAGTAAAAAGTTAGGACACATACAACAAAAAAATGTAGTTAAATTGATAAACTCCTCCTTTTTTTGAAGCCGGTAAATATATAAGTAAATTACCTGATGTTTGATACGATTAATACTATATATTCTATCATTTTTTTTGAGAAAGGTTAGTCAAATAAATAAATAAAAAGTCTTATGAACTTTCACGCCTGTCGTGGCGCAGAGTAAACGCGACAGGTTGTGGATTCGATTCCCACTCTAGGAAATGAAGTATTTTCATTAATCATCAAAGTGGGGAACGGAATGTTGAAAGAGAACAGAGTGTCTTAACACTAGGTTCTCAGGTTTCCTCTGCCTACCCTGCTATATGCGGGATACAGCGTGAAGTTAAAAAAATGAACTTTCACGTTTATAATATGAAGTAGAATTAGTAACAAAACTAGTTTAATATAAGTCGGCTTTTAGCCATGATAATTTATATTACAAACAAAGTAGACTTATTAGCATGAAACATAATCTTGTAATTCATCATAATGACATCACTAGGTGAAGGAACTGGCCCACTGAGCACCGATTTAGAAGAGTCGTTAACGCCGATGGATTTTCACATTGTTGAACTTTAACTAGGACGGGCTTAAGGTAAGGTATATTGTATGTATTGTGTTTATTTTAAATCTATTCAAATTGTTTTTTTTTAACTGATTTCCAAATAAGGTGGAAGGTCTCGATTTTATTGTTTTTTTTTTTGTGTGTGTTAGCTACTGTATATTTTTTACTGGGTACCAATTTCGATTATATTTTTTTTATATGGTAGCCAGACATCAACGCCTGTGACTGTAAACGCAAAGGGTTGTGGGTTCGATTCCCACTACAGGAAATGGATTTTTTTATTTACTGTGTTTGGTATTCCGCCACTCAACATGCAATGCCTCAATTCGGCGGAAATTGCGGAACGGAGTGTCTTAACACTAGGTTCCTTCTGCCTACCCTGCTATATGCGGGATACAGCGTAAAGCTAAATTAGTATCTATTCAAAATAAACGATATTGGAGGAAAATTGTTTAAATATAAATTAGAGTAAATATCTATCCTCGTATTATGTACTTACCAGTCTCATTGCAATATAAGAGGAATTAATTATTAAAATAAACGCAATTACCGTAAGGAAAGAAAATTATCTATTTATAGAAATACTAAATATATTTATAAAACATATAACAATTATAAATAATATTTGACTCAGAATATATAGATGAGGATATCGTAGTGCCGTTGGGCGACATCTGGACTGTAAATACAATTGGTTATGGGTTCGATTCCCACTTGAGAAAATGATAATATTTAAATTATTTTTAATTTTTCGCTCTGATAAGAAAAAAACAGCATTAAGTTTCGCCACTCACACGCAATGTATCTAATTCGACCGAAAAACGGGGAACGGAGTGGTTTGCCACTATTTTCTTTGTCTACCAAATTAAGGTAGTTTATAGAATAAGCGTGAAAACGCTAAAAAAAAGGGTATATAAATTTCTTAAACTTTAAATTATTTCTTTATAAATTGTTTCTGCAAAGCGCGGCGTTGAGTTCCGCTACTCAGCACGCAAAGCCTTAATTCAGCGGAAAGTGGGGAACGGTAGTGTCTTAACACTAGGTTCCCTCTGCCTACCCTGCTATATGCGGGATACAGCATGTAGCTATGTATATATGTATGTATTTCTTTATATGTCAAATATTTTTTTTACTTTTTGAAAGGACGAAATGTATTAAAAAGAATGACTTTTAAAACATAATAAATGAATTTCAAGTGTAAAAGAGTAAATTAGAATCTTAAAAAGATAAATTTTACTAATAAAAAAGAATAAGTTAATAAAACCGAATTATATGAGCAAATTGAGTCACTCAACGAAAGAAAGAATTAGGTATTCAAAATCAATATTATTTGGTATGTTTTAATTTATATTCATATAGAAATATTTTGTTCCGGTCTGTTTCTAATAACAATGATCAAATATGGCGTTTTCTTAACCGATATTTTAAGTAAATAAATTAAATAGTGGAACTTTTTAAATTAATTTTGTTATAAACGAAACGAAGACACGAACCACAAAATATCTTATGATATGTTCCAGTTCAATGGCATATAAGCCAGGTTTTTCCCCTTTCCTACCCATCCTTTCTCTAAAATATGGTGGTTCCGATAGCGGACTACTACATTATTCCCTCCCCTTCCATCTGTATCCTCTAGGTTGGCAACGCATCTACAACATCTCTGGTGGTGTAGATGTTCATGGGCGAAGGTAACCACTTACCATCAGGTGGTGGTCACTTCTGCTCGTGTGCCATCCGTTATGTTATCCATAAAAAAAAAAGAAACTAGACAAGCTTGTTCTGCAGATAAAGGAAAGCATTTTATTATTTCACAGCTTTACTATTTTCCCCGAATAATATCCATAAACTGATTTAAAATAAAATACAATAAAAAGTAAAATTATTACGAATAACTCAAAAACTAGTCACATCTCAACTAAATTTAAATGGGATTACATAAGAAGCACTAGCTCTCATATAATAAAACAATCATTATAATTGGTTCACCCAGTCAAAAGTTATATAGCAACAACGCGAACTTGGTCCTTTAGGACGCTCTATTTTTTTAAGTCGGTTAAAATTTTTCTGTGACTTAACTGTAATGCCTATCGTGGCGCCGAAACACAAGCGAGCGACTGTAAACGCGACAGGTTGTGGGTTCGATTCCCATGAGGAAATGAAAATTTCCATTTCCTGGGTTTGGTAACAAGGCAAAGCGCGGTGTTGAGTTCCACCACTCAGCACGCAATGCCTCGCACGGAGTGTCTTAACACTAGGTTCCCTCTACCTACCCTGCTATATGCGGGGTACAGCGTGAAGCTATGTATGTATGTATGTATGTATGTAAAAATTTCCAAATTCAGCCTTCATTTAAAAAGAAT
Organism: Philaethria dido; assembly: GCA_033558755.1. NCBI lineage: Eukaryota > Metazoa > Arthropoda > Insecta > Lepidoptera > Nymphalidae > Philaethria > Philaethria dido. The sequence continues at coordinate 136,172 of JAKGSA010000831.1, read as the reverse complement.
GTCAATGACACATTTCATTTTCATTTTCAGCTTAGATAACATTGCTAGATAAGGTGCCGACTTGACAGCTAACCGGATTTTCGTAAATATGTAATAAGCTGACGCATTAACGTCAAGTATTCAGGTCGGTTGAATCTCAAGACTTTGCAGATCAGATGCTTGATAACAGTGATAATAATAATTTACCTCAATTTTTCCTCATTTCTATTTTCATTTTTATATTATAGTGGCCAGCCAGAAACCTCGTTTGCGTGAACTTTTAATACCTACCTATCTAACTTCACGCTTTATACCTAGCGGGGTAGTCAGAGAGAACGGAGCGCCGAACGCTACGGTCTCTGCATACATCTTTCACCTCGTCCATAGTCATTAACCTCTTCATGTATGCCCTCGGGGAGGTCCTCATGTTTTTTTTTTATTAACACCTCACTATTTCCTGTTCCCATAAACAATTCCGAATTTCATTAGGACATTCTCCTCAAAGCCTCTTCGAATAAAATTTAATTTGATGTTCTCTCTTGCATCCCATAAGGAAAGTCTCATTGTAGACTAGGGTATACATTGTAGAAATAAAAACTTTCATATACACTCTGCCCCTATATTACACCCTAAGGCCACTCCTTAGAGACACCTTAACTTCCAAAAATCCTCTCTTAGTGTTCCCAGTAGTTCGATGCGTTCACTGTTAACTACTCATTAAGTAAAGAAAGAATTTTCTGTAGTATTTTCTATAATATTCTTGAACTTTTTATAGCAAGCAATGTCTAAATAGAACTGAATGCGATAGTAATAAGTGTCAAATAAAATTTCAATAATTTTTATTTATAATCAGTCAACTACCCCATATCATATACTATATTCCTATAAAAAAATATTACCTTCCTCAAAATGCAGGAGTGTATCTCCTAAAAAAAAATCTTTTACATTCGTCACTTACTTACCTTTTGAACTACAAAGTGCTTATAAATCAATATATTTAATACGAATTCATAGTAATAACTAAAGCTAATTGGTAATGATACAGTTGGCGCAAGTCCTATTTACGGTGATAGTGTAAACAGACCTAGATAGCGTGTTCCGGGTTCAATCCCCGGCGGTAACATAATTTTTTAAAGGTCAATGTTCGAGTAAAACTGTTGCTAACGAGTTAAGGCGATTGCTGTAACTGAAATATTTGCACAGTGTGTATAATAATAAAATTTTACCGTGTATATAATATAATATAAGCTTACGTCTTAAAAAAAAACATTTGTTTATAGAAACTTCTAGAAAGAAAAATATATATGACGCAGGTCCTCTACATTTCGTTCAAATGAAAAAAATCTTAGCTTTACGGAAAATTTGCACGCGTGTCCGGATATGATAACAGTACTTTTATAGCATGAACCTCTCATCTTGTTACCAAGATCGTCTACTGTTAGTTTTTTTTAATTATTTTTTATTCTTCCAAAAATCGTTAAATGGTACATGGATGCTTGTATAAGTCAAATGCGTAAAATTATGATTTATTTTTTTAGCGATAACGTTTAACGCATAACTTTTAATTAATGTAAAAATGTATATTTTTAATATCTTTATGGGGAGCTTCGTGCTTTTTTTACAGTAGTAAGAATATTTCTTTAGTAAGTCGAAACTAAACGCCGCGCTTTACCTTACAAAAGCGGGTAAATGAAAATAATTTATATATTTGATAATTCCCCGTGTAGGGATTCAACCCACAACCAATGGGATTTAGTCAGTCAGGTGTTCTATTGCAAAACTATAGTGCTGTAGATACACTCTATAAAAACACGCTAAATAAACAAAACGAATTTTTCATACATTTTCTATAATTTTCCCTCAAAAATCAGCAAATGTATATTGCCTTAACAATTAAACAAAGTCGGTCAGTGATCGCGACGTGCGTCAAACATAATCTCCCATTAGTATAGGTTCTATTACCGGTTTAGACATGATGTATTGCCGTTTTATAGGTCCGCTACAAACATATGTCTATTTTAATGAGATCATTTGTTCTGAATATATTTAGACTATGATTTATTTTATAAATAGCTTACCTACTTTTTGCTAGCTTTTTGTAATGTGGAGTTCGTAATACTCATTTTTATGAGATGTTAAGATGAATTGAATCCACTAGTTCTTTTAAAGACAGCATTATTGCTACTGTGTCAACAGATATATTTATTTAACACATCATCTATAGACCCTACGTCTATAGATGATGTGTTAAAAAATTGCTACCTTTGTCTTTTTGTTTAAAAAATGGATGAGGTGTTTTGAAGTTTTAATCACACAAAAACGAAAAATATATTTAGAAAACGTATAAAAAGTTGAACGCAGTGGGACTCGAACCCAGGTTAACGTTGCTCCGTTCTCTCACGCTTTCGTAATTCTCTCTTGCCATACGAATGTTCTTAGAAATAATCTTTGGGTAGCAGAAAACATCAATTTATCCCCATAAATTTTATTTAAGGATTTACTATGAGAGACAATGGACTGATTGTCATAAAACTAATTCAAAATGATTTAGTTTTAATAATATATACATAATTTAAAAAGATTATTGAAAATAGCAGATTTTTTATTCAACCATCTTTCAAAATTTGTGGGATAAACGGACAAATAGTCATATGATATGACTCCATTTTTGACTTCCTGTCGATTTGGACTTTGTGTTAAGCTTAAACTATTGCCACACAAACACAAATATTTATAATAAAATACTAGAAAATAGGCCTATTTTTTAAAAGCAAACAATATAATTCAAAACGCCACAAACTATTTCACACCTCATAAATATTTTCCAAGCCTTAAATTATTACAATCGTAAAAATTTGACGTGAACATAAACCGTTCGGGTTACATTTTACTTCCTCAATTTAGCAAAAAGGTTTAAATAGGTTACAGAGGAGCAAAGACCTTATGTCATCAGTCAGGATTAGAGCATCACTCGTCGACCTATTTAAAGAATAATATTGTTTTGTTACTAATCTATTGGTTTAATCTCACTATTTTTTGGGTAGACATTGGACATGTTTTTCTATATTTTTCTGTCTATGTAGAAATATGGTTACCCCGAAAAAGTGGGAATATAGATATATGTATATTTTTTATCCCGCATATAGCAGGGTAAGCAGAGGGAACCAGAGAACCTAGTGTTAAAACACTCCATTCTCTTTCAACAATTCCGTTTCCCACTTTCCGCCGAATGAGGCATTGCGTGTTGAGTGGTGGAACTTAAAGCCCTGCTTTGCCTTGTACCAAACCCAAAAAATGAAAATATTAAATTTTACATTACTTGGAGTGGGATTCGAACCCACAACCTGTCGCGTTCACAATTGCATGCTTGTGCCTCTGCGCCACGACAGGCGTCAAATATACAAATATATACACACACGTATCTATATATACACATACTAAAATAGACCCGTACAGCCAAACAAGCCTAATATTTTGAACGTCAATCATCATACTTTTTTTGTTATTATTAATTTGGTATTTTTTAAACATAAATGAAAATTAAAATACATACGAGTATACATATACAATTCGTAATAGAAATATAAAATTTGAACTTTAAATTGATACTTTTACAAATCCAGTTCCTCTCTATATTTTCAAATTCATAAGAGAATTAATTTTCAATTTCATCCCTTTAAAAGTACAAGGAGCTTAATGTTTTTATCCGTAGAACAAGGTCGTCAGAAAGTAGCTAGCGTGAAAACATTATGTTCCCCGGTTTTCGCCTAATATAAATCAAATCAAGTGGTGGAACTCAACGCCCCGCCTTGTCTTAACATGGAAATAATAATATTTTAAACATAACCATTCCCCGAGTGAAGATAGAATCCACAACCACTGCGTTTGCAGTCATAAACTGACCCATTGATGATGCAACACGACGAATGGTGAAAAGTATTAACAAATTCGAAAAAGCAAAAAAAAACCAATGAATTTAAAGTATAAATCTATAAAAAATCTATTAAAATATATTTTTATAAATAGATTTCCAGGCGATAAGAGCAGTTCCCTTATCAACCATGACACGACCTTTAGCTGCGAAAGGGTGACCAACCCCTGAAATGTCAGAAACTTCCTCAGTCCGGTCATTGACACGACAAATCGTTCCGTGTTTATATACAATTATTTCATCGGGCGTAACGGAGTAAATAACTTCTATGAATCATTCAACCTTGTTCAAGATCAATACATAAGGTAATTGGCAATAAAATATTGTAACAAAGTCACCAATTACTTAAGTAATATGAATAATATTTGGAAATTTTATTTACTGTACAAACGTAATGGAATTTTTTTATGTGTTTGTTAGTTATATTGTAATTCATAATATATATGTAAGTGTTTTTTTTTTCAGATTCTCCACTCTTCGCTCGATTTTGAGACGTTATGTGTAAGTAGTGGAACTTAAAGCAATTTTATTTTCTTACCAGAAAATATTTTAAAAGTAATCAAGCCTAGTGGGAATCGAACCCTCCAACCAATCGCGTTTACAGTCAAGCGCTATACTATTGCATCACGATGGCCTCCATGTGCCTCCAGACGACATAGTGATTATAATTTTAATTTATTCATAATATAAATATAAAGAAAAACGCCTGTTGTGGCACAGAGGCACAAGCGTGCGACTGTAAACGCGACAGGTGGTGGGTTCGACTCCCACTCCAGGCAATGTAAAACTTAGTATTTTCATTTCTTGGGTTTGGTAACAAGGCAAAGCGCGGCGTTGAGTTCCGCCACTCAACACGCAATACCTCAATTCGGCGGAAAGTGGGGAACGGAATTGTTGAAAGAGAATGGAGTGTCTTAACACTAGGTTCTCAGGTTCCCTCTGCCTACCCTGCTATATGCGGGTTATAGCGTGAAGTTAAAAAAAAATAGAAAAAATAATTAACATCCACAGTGTATGTACTGGGCATGCAGAGTGAGGAGCTAAGAACAGTGCCTGGGACTCGCAACTCAAATGTATACTTAAAGGGGCCCTTTGAAGCACGCATTAATACTCGAGTATCCGAGTTCTTTTCTCCATCTAATTATTTTTTTATATATTTGCAAAAAAATATTATAGACCCAAGTGACTTAACACTACGTATAGACGAAGTGTAGAATAACAACATTTATATACCTAATACCTTTCTACAGTAAATAGAAGTTACTAAGGAAAATTTTTCCTATACAAACGTAAAGGAAATATTTGATATTATTCACTAATAATGGAGGAAAATTACAAAGATTTTGTTTGAAAACAATGTAACTTATCTTATTTGTTCATGGAATTAATTAACGGTTGAAAAACGGATGCATTACATAAATATATGTACCTATTTAAGTACTCGTATGTATGCATAATTAATAAAAAATATATAAAAATATTATATTTTAATATATTTTTTTTATAATTAGTTAAGAATTTAATAAAAAAAAACGATTTTACATAAAATGCACTAAAAGGTAACATTATTACGAACACGACACATCAAACATCAAATGTAAAAGTTTAGTTTTTTATTTCCCGGGTTTGGTAACAAGGCCAAAGCGCGGCGTTGAGTTCCGCCACATTTCGGTGGAAGGTGGGGAACGGAATGTCTTAAGACTAGGTTCCCTCTGCCTTGCTATATGCGGGATACAGCGTGAAGCTATGTATGCATGTATATGTTATTACGAATAACTAAAAACTGATCGTCGGATCTTAACTAAATTTAAATGGGACCACATCAGAAACACTAGCTGTCATCAAAATAGGTTCATACAGTAACAAGTTATGCGGTAACACATATAAAAAAGTACGGTCGAGTTTTTTTAAATCAGTTAAAAGTATAAGACAATTGCCTGACGTTTGATAGTACTATTACTAAATTGCTATTATATAAATACATTTATGCGAAGCAAAAAAAGAAAAGAAAAGAAAAGAAAGAGAAGCTAGTCACTCTCTTCTATAATTTTCGACCATTGGGATGCATTCCATCAGAAACAAAAAGAACACATTAAATATTTTATTTTAAATACGTGGGACGTTAACCCACTACGCCAGTATGGCGTCATAACCCATCAAGGTCGTGGGTTCGGTATTTACTCGTGACAAATTTATAAATGACGTGATATTATAAAGTTTATAGAATTTTATATCATACATGTTATTTTTTAAAGTGGGGAACAGAAATGTTAAAAGAGAACGGAGTGTCTTAACACTAGGTTCTCTAGTTCCCTCTGCCTACCCTGCTATGTGTAGGATACAGATTGAAGCTAAAAAAAATGTTTATTTTAAACATAAAACATTAAAAATTATTTCGGCAATTGACTTTTCTATCACCTATTCAGTTATTAAATAAAATACGGTATAATTTTAAAATTTAAATTTTAAACATAAATTCTGTTCATATAATTTCTGTTTAGTGTTTATACATATTGTATAATTATACAAAAACAAATATATCTATATCTTATATCCATGTATATACATATGTATATGTATATAGATATATATACACACGTATGTCTGTCTGTGTACATATATTACGTATACAAATTACGTAGGTCCTTCCACTTCCTAAACATAACACGCTATATAAAACTGCCGTTTACTCAATATATTATAAGATAATGTTTTGGTCGGTTCGACAACCGCGCGGGCGACAACCTTGCTGCCGACCTTGCCTGCGGGTGAACGACCAAGCGTATTTTCGGGCGTTTTTCTCTAACGAAAATTTCATATCGACCAGAGAATGAGCTTCCATTCCCCTCAGCTTCTTATTAAATGTAAGGGAAGACGAGGAAGGTTGAAGGGAGTTAGGGGTCAAGTTAAATGGTCGTCGGGGGCAATGTTTTGCTACCAATTTTACTTATTTCACAATTATAATATTGCGTTCTAGAATTATTACATTTTTTTATATGGTTTATTAATTAGTTATAAATCTGTGGCCTTGTACTTGTAATCGATCTGAATCGAGTTATAATTATAGTACTTATTTAAAATAACTATTAATTTTTACTTGCTGAGTTTCATTCAATAGTACATACAAAATATTCTGCTAGGTAATCAGGGAGAACCTAGTGTTAAGACACTCCGTTCGCGTTCCACCTGAATTTGAGATACTGCTTGGTAAGTGATGAAACTCAACGCCGTGTTTTGCTTTACCAGAGCAGAGACATGAAGGCAATTAAATCTAATAATTTCCCCGATTCGAACCTACAAACAACCAGAAAGTTACGCACTATAGCGGGTTAAATTTACATACTGCAGTTTTTTAGCTTCAAGCTGTATCCCGCATACCCCTAGCAGGGTAAACAGAGGGAAAGTTAAGACACTCCATTCCCCACTTTCCGCCGAATTAAAGCATTGCGTGCTGAGTGGCGGAACTCAACGCCGCGCTTTGCCATGTTACCAAACCCAGGAAATGAAAATACTAAACTTTTACATTTCCTGGAGTGGGAATCAAACCCACAACCTGTCGCGTTTACAGTCGCACGCTTGTACCACTGCGCCACGACAGGGGTTAAGATTATAGACTATATAATATTGTTAAGATATTCTTAATTAACAACGAAATATATGGCCAAAGTGGTTGTTAAAAGCGTAATAAATTAATGCCACGAGATAATGTTTAAATATAAATTATGTATGAAAAGCCAGTAATTTGTCACATGACGTGATGTTTTGATTGTGAATTTGTATTTTTTGATATGATGTAATACGTGATAAATAGATTCTAGAATGTTTGAACTTGTGTTTGTATGGTAATTTATATTTTATTCTAAAAATTATGAGAATATAACGGTTAATAAACATAATTTGTAAATATGCCAGTCCCAAACCAGCCAATCTGCCAGCCAAACAGCCAGACAGCCAGTCAGCTAGCCAGTCAGGCAGCATGCCAGCTAGAAAATATTTCTAATGATAGAATGCGACGCTTCGCTTTGTCTATCCAAAACAAAACAATTTTCATAATATAGATACTTATTTATTAGAGCTAGGTTACACAAAATCATTATAAATAGTAGCCTTTCTGTTATTCTAAGGTATAAGTTATGTTACGGTATAGTTTTCAGTTCCGTTAGTAGTTTTTGCTTAAAATATCCATTTAATCTTACAAACTTTTGTCATCAAGAAGACAGGCTGTTTTGGCTTTGGTGAGACAAAGCGCGGCGTTGAGTTCCGTCATTCAACATGCAATGTCTAGAATTCGGGAGGAAATGGGGGAACGGTTTGTCCAAGTGCTAGATTCTTTCTATCTAGCTTTCTATGAAAGATAAAGCATGGAGCTGAAAATAGAATAGGGTAACTGTTAATAATTTTAGATTATAATTATATATTTTTTTAATAAAGACAACATTATTAGACCCAAATATCATTTCTAAATACATACACACATAGCTTCACGCTGTATCCCGCATATAGCAGGGTAGGCCGAGGGAACTTAGTGTTAAGACACTCCGTTCCCCACTTCCCGCCGAATTGAGGCATTGCGTGCTGAGTGGTGGAACTCAACGCCGCGCTTTGCCTTGTTATCAAACCCAGGAAATGAAAAATTCCATTTCCTGGAGTGGGAATCGAATCCACAACCTGTCGCGCTTACAGTCGCACGCTTGTGCCTCTGCGCCACGACAGGCGTTATATATAAGATTTCTATACAATCTTAAATTATATATTCCTTATAAATACCTATCAAAAACAAACTCAAAAGTTCATTTACCACATATTATTGGTAAAATGGTAAAAAAGGAGACATTTTGACAATCACAAACCAAACTGCGCATTATTTTTTATCATTCACATGACCTTAAATCTAATCATACAACGTCATGTACTAAAATTAGTTTTACATAGAAGTCAATACCACCCTGCGCCCTCAAACGCACACATGCGCGCGTGTACAAAACGTGTAGATACAGTGTAAATTATGTTGCGTGTGTGTGCGTAGAGGTCGACAACCTGCGAAATTTCGGCGCTAACTATTGCACAATTATTGTGTACCTTACTTTGGTTGGAAGATAAAATTGTTAAAAAAATATTTTTTTTTATATATTTGGATTAGTGTCAATTATATTCACTTATTACTGAATTCTATTTATTTATACTGTGACGAAAATCAATAAATTAATTTTATTATTTTATTTTATTGTATTTCAAAATTAACAATTAATTTTGAAATAAAATAAAAAAAATCTATACATATCACTAATTTTATCATTTAGAGATCATTGTGACGAAGTGGGATATGGTGTGTCTGTAAGCATGTTTGTCTGTGGATTGAACATTTCCGTTCCCCACTACGAAAATATTATAAATAAATAAATATTATTAAAAAAAATTAAATGTATATTGTATAAGCTTTTCAATGCCAATTTAAGTTGAATAAACTTTTTTACCTACCCTTATTTCGAAGAAAAACCTCACAGTATTCATGAATCATGACAAGCGCAAAGTGTGTTCCAACTCATTAACATAACCATTCCCTTGGAACTAATATGTATTATATATTAATTATTTTTTTGCAAATAACGTTAAGGAAAAGTAATAATTATTTAATTTAAAAAGAAACTAAGAGGAAAACACTTAAATTATTTTTTATTGTTCTGCTCACATTATGACTAAGACCTTGGAGTTCATTCTATAAAAAATATTTGATTTGAATTCGGACACATGTGCAAATTTTTATTTGGACGACAAAAGGAGTAGGTCAAAATAGCATTGCAAGATTACCTTACATAGTATGATTGTGACAAGTGAATATAATAAACATGTTTTAAAAAAGTATAATTTCAAAAAAAGGGAAGTTAAAAAAGAGGTTTTACAAACAATGAAAACTAGACTCTAATAGAAAAAAAGGAAACGTTTCCAATTCGATTTCACCAAATTGTATTTTACAATATTTACAAAAAATCTATTATTTCTTTCACAATTAAAATGACTTAACTAATTTACCTGTATAATGTACATACGTATGTTCATATAATAACACCTTGTTTGGCATTGCCTACAGTGGCGATCACGAGACTCACAGCGAGTACGTCAGTCATTGTTAAATAAAAAATGAACAGGCGCAAACATGTCTATCAGACTTTTCCTTTATAATATTAACTAGCTGTATCACGCGACTTCGTTTCCATGGATCATAGAACCTAAATCTTAT
>JAKGSA010000831.1:111692-123027 GCA_033558755.1 Philaethria dido | reverse complement strand
ATTTTATTCGAGCTGTTTATAAAAGCTACCATCAAACTAGACTAATGATCTGATTTAAATTACTTGAATCTGAACCAAATCTGTAATTAAGGTTGAAGAATTATTCTACTTGTTGAACTAAATTACTATATTTAAAAAATAAATAATCTTCTAATTGTCTCATACATAAAATAAATTTAAAATTTACTTCATAAGTTAAAACTTAGCTTTAAAAGCTGCAACGTCATTAGTATAATTTTGTATGTCATTACTCAAATCAAATACAAAGTGAACACTTTACAAGTAATACTCGTAGGTCTTACTTTAAAATGATTTAATGGAAATATCTTATAGACTTAAGTGTGTTACAATACATAGCGAAAAGCTTCCAAGAAACAGAGGTCAAAGGCAAAAGTTATTATCGAAATGATTTCACGCATGATTGCTTAGGAAACCTAAATTCCAAAATTGTTATATGTACAAGGAAAAATCATACCTATTGCTTATGAAGATATGAGTGAAGATGTTTTGATGGGATTTTCACAATATATGTTGGTGATGGGAGGTCGTTCACCCGAGGCCTGCAAATTCATTGGGTTAATGAACTCGATTGAAAATAAAACATTAGTTTACGTAATGAAGCATTGTCAGTGTTGTGTTCCTTTGTTAGTGTTTAATCATTATATTATTATAATTAAAGGTGCAAAGTGACGTCATCTAGGTGCAGAAAAACCTGCCACATACATCTTCACGATGTATCTCGCATATAGCAGGGTAGGCAGAGGGAACCCAGTGTTAAGACACTCCGTATCCCACTTTCCGTCGAATTGAGGCTTTGTATGCTGAGTGGCGGAATTCAACGCCGCGCTTTGCTTTATACAGTGTCAAATCTTCCAAAATTAAATTGTACACATAAATGCAAATTTGCCCTTTTTGGTGTTGTAGAATTGAGCGAAACGAAGCTCTTGACTGGTCATCTGAATCAAACGAAAGCTATCATCTCCTAAACTATTAGACCTATGGATTGATAATTTAGTATACGTACAGAGATTGATCTAAACTATGTTTAGAATAATTTTAAGAAGTTTCCTAATTAGCATAGTCAAGTCAGAAGAAAAAGTAAGAACTATACTTCTATTACGTTGCAATGAATCGCATAGAATTAAAAAATATAAAGCTAAAGTGAAGTTTCCAACAATGCCGTACAACAAAACAAAACAAATGTTTTTTTTGTATTTAAAAATGGTAATATCACTTACGATACGGATAAAAAAAATATTTTTATAAAACAATTTTTATAAAGCGTATTAAAATTTGAAGTCACCGGAACTTGAACCTGCGCTTCTTGGAAGTCATCCGACTGCTCTGATTGCTAAGCTTTGCGTTTTTTTCTACCTGCGTCGAAATTCTTATGCGCTTATTACGACTTTTATTGTTAACATCTCTGTAGAGAGATTTTTACAAATATCTGTTACCCAAAGATTGTTTCTTAATTTTATGTACGTTTTCTAAAACTTTTTTTAGCTTCACTATGTATCCCACCCATAGCGGGATAGGCAGAAGGAACCTGAGAACCAAGTATCAAAACACTTAATTCTCTAAAATTTCTGTTCCCCACTTCCCGTCGAATTCCTTTCATAAAACCACAAAACAATTGCTTGCAAATTTATATTTCAAGCAAAGTATGGATACTGTATCATCTAAGACCATGCTAATAATAATACCTCTATTTACTTGAAATATTCGCGATTCATGTCTATTAATGCTGGCTTCAAGACGTAACGTAACGCTTGCGCGACCCTAGTAACAATTAAAATATAATTTATTACATTATGTTTTGAAATTATATTTATAGACCAAAAATTAGACTAATTAGATGAATAGTTATGAATGATAAATTTTTGACCGATTTCAAAATAAAGAGGAGATTCTTCATTTGACTGTTTATTTATAGGTGTTTTTTGCATTAAAGAATAATGAGAATTCATCTATTTTCACAAAGCTCCGCATTTATAATATAAGTAAGTAGTTAATTACCTCTAGAGGGCCCCATATTGAATTAAAAGTGACGTCACATATCTAAGAACACTTGGCAGTATCAATATCTATCTAACGTCGCTTTAGTTATATAATTCGGCTTAAGGGTTTGGAACATATGAGGTAATAAAGAATATTACAAGCATACATGATACGCGCGAAAAACATAACCCTCCTGTGATAGTCGAGTAAAGAGAAAACCGTATAATACAAGAACTACTAATCAAGTTTTAACAAAAATATAATGGGACCACAGCAGAAACACTAGCTATCATATAGAAAAAGAATCATCAAAATTGGTTAACCTAATAAAAATATATGCGGTAACACACAAAAAAAAATACTGTTGAATTGATAACCTTCTTTTTAGAAATTACTTAAAAACATCTTAGTCAATATAAATAGGTAATATTGGTAACAATACTTTATTTGTTTGAATTTAACTTTAATTTGACTCACTCGCGTATACCATTGAGAGACACCTTTCATCGAAATGATTACTTCATTCTTCATGACCGTGTTATAATATAACTGCAACCGCAAATACGCACGAGAACAAAACTCGCTGCCTATAGATGATTACCAAAATGAACTATTATGAGTCAAATATGACTGACTTGTCAAATGTTTCAGGTTGAATTAATAATATTAATTTGACGGGGCTTCCCTGCGTGTTAAAATTCGGGATAGAAATGGCCCGCAGAGAAAAAAGGAAGAGGCAGGCTACATCCCTCATAGAACTGAAAACCGATGGGGAACAAAGGTTATCGAGTGGCGACCGACGACCTCATCAAAATTGCTAGGAATCACTGGAAACAGGACAACTAGTCGTTCTCATCGTTCATAGGGTTCTAAGGGGGACGTCTATACATTTCTATCTTCTCTGTTCAGTTATATTCTTGATTTACATCCCCAATTTTATCCCGCACTCAGCAAGCAATGCCTCAATTCGGCGGAAAGTGGGGAACGAAGTGTGTTAACACTAGGTTCCCTCTGCCTACCCTGCTATATGCGAGATACAGCGTGAAGCTATGTATGTATGTATAATCATAAAAAATATATAGACTCATATTTCTGATGTTAGCCTATACAATATTTGTATTATAATAAGTATTACAATTGATTACGTATCGCCGCTACATTAGCGATCGCTCATTATATACAGTTACAGGCCAAAGGCCTGTGAAAGCGACTGTTTATTTTTGTACAATATTTTAAAAGCTTTTTCGCTTATTGTCTTGGTGTCGCACATACATGTTCGTACTACATTAACAATAACAAAAATAACCATATTTTCAATATTAATTATTCCAACAAATAGTATTTCAACCTTCCCTTATAGAAGAATGAGTAACACCATCATAGTGCAGTGAAATAGCCTCTGTGTATAAACAAGATTGGTTATAGGTTCGATTCTCACTGGGGTAGTGATTATAAGTATTAAAAAAAAATGTTTATCTCTTCGCTCTGGTAAGATAAAACGCAACGTTGAGTTTCGCTTAACACCCAATACCTAATATCAATTTTAGTAGGTGAGGCAAGGAATGTTTTTACACTAGGTTCTCTCCCTTACCCTGCTTTACAGGAAAAAGCATGAAACTGAAACAAAAGGAACAAAATCATTTCTTACTACATTACTCATTAGGTAATAAAAGCTAACAAGAGGATTATGTGCATATTTCTATGTAAATTGCAAGTAATGTTTAATATTGGCAATGTTTTATCCTGTCTACGGTTATGCTTTGTAGGACTTTGACTCGCAACAGGTCGTACACCTCGGCGCCAGATACTATAGCCAAATACTTGATAATATCATATCGAAAGCATTGTTTATATTGTTGCATTAATAATAATTGTTTATAATATTTATCTATATTCTATATCTCTATATCTCTAACAGAGAGATCAAATTACACAAGTAATTAATTAATATTATGTTATTACTTTTGAAAAGAAAATCATGTAATTCTACTGGGAAGATTGACAAGCCTCGTACAGGCGAATGTACTGGCCATAGATTTTTTTTATGGTTATTATGGACACCACTTTACTTGTACCCATCTGTTGGGGAGTCAGATGGATTATGTGGGATTCCTAAGCCAGCAAAAGGTATACCAGCCGATTACCCACTAAAACCTCACGCATCCTCGACCGACACTAGTAGGGTAGGGGTCACGGCGGATATCTAAATCTTTCATGAACCCCGGTGGCGGGAGCCTGCAAGGCTCGTCGTGGAGTCAAAAAATGACTGTAGAAAGATGAAATTTGGCAGGGTCCTTGGGAAATGTTTCGGACCACTGAGAGAGTATTTCTCGAAATTTCTACGAATATGAGAAAAAACAGGGCTTGAAGTTTTATAGTCCAAGTTGTTTTAGATATTGCGTGTTGAATTCGAAAATCAACGTTTAATCATCTTAATCTCTTAATAAATTTGGGAAATAAAAAAATGTAAATATTACCCCAAGTGATCTAATATATCTATAATATATTTTTGAGACTAAATATATGTTCTAATTCAGATCTTTCTTTATTTTTAGTTTTCCTTAAGTGCTGGTACTTGGGGACCTCCCTACTACAATAACATATGATAATTATAGTAATTAACAAAACTGTTGATATCCTCAAATTCAATTTCCTTAAAGGTTACTTAATATTATTTTAGTCAGTTCAAAGCTTTGTTTATAAAAAATGATTAATTTGTATTGGTATTATAGGAGGAAATATTAATTCTATTCATTCTATCCTTACAATTTTAAATGATTGCTTTAGTACTTAAAATGTTATAAAATTTACTGTTTTAACTTATATTTGATGACAAATTTGAATGACGCTGGATATTCTGGTAAGACGTAATGTGGCGTTCATTTCTACCACTCAACACGCAATGTCTCGAATGTAGACAGAAAGCATCGAACGGAGTGTCTTGACACTAGGTGTTCTCTAATCCTGCTAAGCAAGAAAACACCTAAAGCTAAAAAAATACAGAAATATTTACTATTACATTACTCATTAAGTAAGAAAAGCTAATAAACTTTACAAAGAAAAACCGACTTGAAATATATGCACTGAACTAAATTTAAATGGGACCACATCAGAAGCACTAGACCAAACTCCATATCACAATTGTTTTACCCAGTAAAAAGTTATGAGGTAATAAAAAATTATAATCAAATTGAGAACTTCCCCCTTAAAAGTCGGTTAATAGAACTTTATGTATATTTCTATGTAAATTGCAAATAAGAATTTTCCAAAATTTTGTGTTGCTCGGTATTTTCCAGATGAATCTCAAATTCCTCAGAATCATAAGATATTTTTAATACTCGAGAGTATTAACCTTTAAATACCACTCCAGTATTGACGTGGAATGATGTAAGCACTTCTGCTTTTACACGTTTCTTTGGTTATATTAAATTATTTACTCATATATATTAAGGTATTTAATGACTTGATGCTGTGGAGAGCGGGAAACGGAAATGTTAAAAGAGAACGGAGTGTCTTAACACTAGGTTCTCTGGTTCCCTCTGCCTACCTTGCTATATGCGGGATACAGCGTGAAGCTAAAAAGATACAATAAAAAAAAGAAGTAAAAAAAAGGTATATAAAGTGTTATTTTTAATAATTATTAATTTAAATAATATACTGATAACTATATTCCGCGGTTTCGTTTGTGTGAACTATTAAATATCTCAATTATCCCAGGAATTTTTTTCTTAGTGTAGGGGTACCTACGCTCTTCAAGGAAACATGACAAATTTAAGCGTTCTATGACCAGTAGTTTCAAAAGGAGGTTCTCAATTCGACTGCTTTTTTAATGTGTTACTGCACAACTTTTTATTCGGTGAACCAATTTCGATAATTCTTATTTTATATGATAGATGGTTCCTCTGATGTGGTCCCATCAAAAATTATTTTTTATTTCGTTTTTTATTTAATTACTTTGCGTTAATCTCAGGAAAAACATCATAATTTGAATATGCATGTTTATTTACACAGCTTAACAGTGATGTAATGAGTATGAGAATAATGAGTTACCATTACAGTGAAGTATTATTTTTAAAGTATCACGTGCTATTACTAATCATTTTACGTAAATAGATTTTTATATAATTTACTATAAAATGTAAAGACATTATACTAGAACCGCGCAAACATAAGGAATTGGGCAACGCAATGTATGGTTATGAAATATTGAAACAAATGAAATAAATTAACTGTATAGATCGCTATGCCTACAATTAATTTGTAAGTAATAAAAATCATAGGAACTTAATGACAAGATTTTTAATATTAAAGTCTAATTTAAACAAAAAGTTGATTGACATTTTTAATTAAAAAGTAATTGGTAATAGCTAACAAGAAAGACGTATTCAAAGGAAGTTTAATTTAGTGCTTGGCTGCTTTACACACTATACACTTGCTACTTGCTATACACTAGTACTGGTGCCTTGAATGCGTGTGCACTAGTATTCTAGCCTTGTATTCTAGTCCTTGTAATCTTTAGAGTGTGTATATACTAATACTGATGCGTCCTTTAGTGCCCTAAGTGTTAATGTATTAGTACTGCTGGATCATTGGGTATCATGAGTGTGTTTCCACTAGTACTTGTGCGTCCGTGAATTTTCTGAGTGTGTTTGTGTGTGTATTAGTAATGTTATTGAATATCCTGAGTGAGTATGCACTAGTACTTGAGTGCGCTTGGTATTGGCAATGCACACAGAGGCCAAATCTTAAGCCTCTAATAATTCAGAAGGAATTCGTAATTTAATTCAGTTTATTAGTAAGTAGACAAAAAATAAATATGAGTTTGCTTTAAATATATTTTAAATAAAAATGTATAATTAAAATCATGGTATTAAGCGGTTTCATTTAACGCCTTATAATTACTCTTGCTGCTTAATAATTTTAGATCTACTCCCAACAATTTATAAAAAAAAATAGTTTCTTAATCAATATTGAAAACAATTTTGCGTAACTACATTCAATTATAGCAAAAAAACAGGTGTATAAAGCGTAAATTATCAAGGCGTTATCAGTGAGTCGCCGAATATGCGCACGCGCACATGGTGGGAAGGTCGCGAGGTTCGATGACTTGTTGCGCAATCGTGACTCATTTTAGTTAGTTTAGTTTTTTACATGTCGTAATGATAAGGAAGTTGATTTTTTTGTATTTTATGAGTGTTATTCTTTTGATTAAGTTGTTTGCGAATATTTGATTTATTCACATTGAAGTAATAAAAAAAAAATTTTAAAAATATAACGCCTGTCGTGGCGCAGAGGCGCAAGCGTGCGACTGTAAATGCGACAGGTTGTGGATTCGATTACCACTCCAGGAAATGTTAATATTTTCATTTTCTGGGTTTGGCAACAAGGCAAAGCGGCGTTAAGTCCGCCACTCAACACACAATGCCGCAATTCGGCGGAAAGTGGGGAACGGAATTGTTGTAAGAGAACAAAGTGTCTTAACACTAGGTTCTCAGGTTCCCTCTGCCTACCCTGCTAAATGCGGGATACAGCGTGAAGTTTAAAAAATATAGTTTAGTATAACGTGCAATTAATGAAGTGAAAACTAATTGAGAAAATGCTATTGTTATTTCTGTAGACCTTTATGACAGACTGGATGCAGCGTTATGTGACGATAATCATAATTTTAGATGACCAGACATTATACCATCTGTTTACGTAATTGAGAAAAATATTTAAATCTCACTCAGCAACTGATAAATATATGATTACAATATTGTTATGTATTTAAAACGTTCACGTCATGGAGTGATAAGCGAAATGTAGAAACTGAAATATTGATAATTTTCTTTGTTTATTTCATAGTAAAAATACTGGAGATACGTACATACATAGCTTCACGCTGTATCCCGCATATAGCAGGGTAGCCAGAAGTAATCTGGTATTAAGACACTCCGTTTCACATTTTCCGCCGAATTGAGGCATTGTATACTGAGTGGCGGAACTGAACGCCGCGCTTTGCCTTGTTACCAAACCCAGGAAATTAAAAGTTCCATTTCCTGGAGTTTGAATCGAACTCACAACCTGTCGCGTTTACAGTCGCATGTTTGTGCCTCTGTGCCACGACAGGCGTTTTTACTGGAGATACATAATTCTATATTCAGTAATAATAATAACAAAAATATTTTTTAAGCATAAATCTATTTTACAATATATTTCTTAATCTCTTCTATAAGCAACAACTCATAGCCACTTACAATGACTAGCTAGCTTGTTATACTTCTAATAGTTAACACTTCATAGAAACTATTACATGACTTGATACAAACATGTATTTAATTAAACATAAATAAGTGTTATTTGATGACAAGTTAACGTGCGTAATCATCTACGTAATAGATAGTTAGAACGATGTATCGTTGAGTATATCTAATCAGTAATAACGTCACCAATGAAGACGTATGCTTTCAACAAACACGATGCTCTAAATTATGTCTTTAGTATAATTGAAAGAAGTAAGTTGAAAATATTGTTGTAATGGACTATTACCATAGTAAATAATTAGGAGTTTAACAAAAATAGAAAACCAACTTCAAAGCAAATTGCACTAAAAACAGCAATTATTATGAATAACTCAAAAACTACACGTCAGATCTTAAATAAATCTAAAGGGGCAAAAGAACTAGCTATTACATAAAAAAAGAAACATCACAATTAGTTTACCCAGTATAAAGTTATACATATAAAAAAATATAATCAAATTAATAACTTCCTCCTTTTTTTGAAGTTGATTTTTTTTATGGGAAGGACAAGGCAAACGAGCGTTCGGGTCACCTGGTGGGAAATTATCCCCGCCGCCCACGACCCCGTGTAACACCAGAGGAGCTACAGGTGCGTTGCCGGCCTTTGAGGTGGGAGTAGGCGCGCTTTTTGAAGGTACCCATGTCGTATTCTACAATTCGGTGGCGAGTGGAAGGAAATTCCTGCGAAATCGCACAGTACTGGAGTGCCACGTATCCAGATGATGTGGATGATATTTAAGGTTGTAACGTATTCTCCGGTTAGAGAATC
This sequence comes from Philaethria dido, assembly GCA_033558755.1. NCBI lineage: Eukaryota > Metazoa > Arthropoda > Insecta > Lepidoptera > Nymphalidae > Philaethria > Philaethria dido. Next base: position 113,979 of record JAKGSA010000831.1, on the reverse strand, counting down.
CTGCGGCAGGAATCAGGTCAAACAGTTCTTTAGAACTTAAATTCAAATTAGGTATTTGTTTTTGCTTTTTTTCCAGTATCTCTCTGAAATGATACTTTAAACTTATAAACATTTGGTTTTCACCGTATGTAATATTGTTTATTAGGTAATAACTGAAAAAAATGTTATAGATATAACGCACCCACGTCAATCCAATAGGCTGTGTCCGCGTAAACATTCCTACAAGCACATAAAAAATGTAGAAAACCAAAAGCAGGGAACGGAGTGTCTTAACAATAAGTTCTCTCTGCCTACAGGATTGGCATATATTATATTGGTTCCTGGTATATATAGCCCATAAATCGAATACTTTTGCCAAATACACAAATAATAATTAAATAATATAGTCACTATATAAATAGTTATAACTTAGAGCAACTCCAGCCTTTGTTACCATGATTTAGGTATATAAGTAAAAAAACAGGTATAAAAAATTGAAGGTCAAAATATTGTTTTTATTGCGCAATATTAGATCAGACAATAAAATGGAAACTTGTTAAGGATATAAAAATGACTTGCGAAAATATATTTAGGTTTCATGTTGTAGGGCTTAAGGTTATACCCGACAGTATGACTCATACTTTGTTACAAATATATACAATATTGTTACATATACTCGTATAATAAATAATAGATATTTTCCCACATTTTTACTCTTATTGAATGAAACTATTGGAATAAGATACGAACAATTTAGGAAACCCGGAGTTTCGAACACTTTACAGAAGTCCATCGGGTGGGGTTAATCCGAATACTAAAATGTACGTGATTAATCTGGTTAAAATAGTTTCATTTAAATTTTGTTTTAGCTACTTTGAAAATAGTGAGTGATAAGTAGAGGAAATCAAAGTCAACTGATGAAATTAAAACATCTTTAAAGATAAAAAAACTCACGGATTGGAATCGAACCTGCAATCATCGTCTGCAGTTAGATTCTTAATTGCGTGATGTTATTATTATACTATTTTTTTTTGTTTCACGCTGTATCCCGCATTTAGCAGGGTAGACAAAGGAAACCAGAGAACCTAGTGTTAAGATACTCCGCGTTCGCTTAACATTTCCGTTCCCCACTTTCCACCGAATTGAAGCGTTGCGTGCTGAGTGACGGAACTCAACGCCGCGCTTTTCCTTGTTCCCAAACCAAGTTACCAAATAAATATCACTTTGATATTTTCATTTCTTGCAATCATGCTCTACATTTAGATTTTCTATTGCGTCACGATGCCATACACAGTATCTATGTTCTTTATATTCTCTCTGCCTACATATAAATGTATATTATGAAATAATAATGTCAGATAATCGTTGTAAATTCATTTTATTCACACGAATAAAATGAATTTACATATATTTGAATGTTTTTTAAAGTGTTATTCACAGGATCAGAAACTTATTTTAGAAACGTATAAAAATTTGAACATAGTGCGCTCTAGCCAATTAATATATGTGTTTTTATCGAGTTAATTCGAAATTCTTCTACGCTTGTTGCGCTTTTTATTAGTAGTAAGAGATGCTAACGTAAGGAATTTTTCACTAATTTCTGCTATATAAATATTAATATTATTTTAAAAACTAATCATCTGGCAAGAATGAATTTTAATATTTTTTATAAACTGTTGATTGTTGAGGAATGTAATAAGGTTCGTTTAGTTAAAGCTAACTAGGACTGTCGCTACGTAAATGCAAGTTGTATGTTTACAATATATAAATTTTACCTTCACACTATATTCTGCACATAGCAGGGTAGGCAGAGGGAACCTGAGAACCTAGTATTAAGACACTCCGTTCTCTTGCAATTATTTTGTACGTATATTTTTTGTTTTTTTGCCATAAATAAGGCAGAGAAGCGTAGACGAGGCAAAAGAAGTATGTAGGGACCGTAGCGTTTGACGCTCCGTTCCCTTTGACTACTCTGCTAAGGACAAATCGTGAAGCTAAGTAGTAAACAGGGCAAAGACACACAATTTCTCCTCTCACTTTACACGGAACTGTAAATTTAAATTTAATAATAAATAATAAGATATCAATCTTAATTGAATCATAATAAAATATAATAAATTGTATTCACTGAGTCAGCTCCTGAAACTGACTCACGTGAACGTCACATGTTACGGCTGTGGGTGACGCATACTTTCTCCGGCGGGGGATTTTCACTCGCTTTACTTTTCGGAAGCTATTGTCGATTCTCAGAAGTTTTTTTGGTAAAAGTTAACATTAATATACAAACTTTTTTGATGTTTATTTAGCA
>JAKGSA010000831.1:0-101687 GCA_033558755.1 Philaethria dido | reverse complement strand
AAGCACGAAATTTACAATTTTAGCATTATCTTGGTTATTTTATATAATAAAATAAGTGAGGAACGAATTTATTGTAAGAGAACGGAGTGCCTTAACACTAGGTTCTCAGGTTCCCTCTGCCTACCCTGCTATATGTGGGATACAGCGTGAAGTTAAAAAAAATAATAATAAGCTATATGTTATACATATTGTTATAATTACCTGATAAATTTTAATTAATGAGGATAGTTAACTACTATAATTAAAATGTTGCATGAAAACCACTAACAAATATAGATCCACATATTTTTCGCCTTGTATCCCAGGATATAACCTTTTAAGCGTTTAAATTTAGAAAGAACGCTTACTTTCTTCACACTTTTTCCTGTATAGCAAAGTAAATAATTAAATATTCTTACAATATATTTACCTTAAGAGAACAAGGTAGTTTCCTTGTGTTCCAAATATTACAGTGTATTCAGGCCTATCGTAGCGCAGAGGCACAAGCGAGCGATTATAAACCCAACAGGATGTGGGTTCAATTCCCACTACAGGAAATGGAAATATTTATAATAAGTAATATCTTATATTTTCTTTTCCTCACTCTGGTAACAAGGTAAAGCGCGGCGTTGAGTTTCGTCACTCAGCACGCAATGCCTCAATTTGGCGGAAAGTGGGGAATGGAAAGGTTAAGAGAACGAAGTATCTTCACACTATGTTCTCAGGTTCCTGCCTACGCTGCTATGTGCGGGATACAGCGTGAAGCTAAAAAAAATACAATTTTTAAATCAAAATTTCTTCGAAGTAACATATAAAACATAAAAACGACGCTTATTAAATGAGTAATTAAATCTATCAACACGTTTGAAATTTTAAAGCTTTTTACATCATTCGTATATAAATTATGACATACTTTGTAAAAGTCACGTATACTTAATTTTCTTTGAAACCAACCGCATTTACTGACAAAGGATCACAAAAGTTCCTGTTTCGCGTGACAAAAGGCTATTTACACACTGTGTGTAAATGAGTAATGTCTTGTGTGACTACAACACTTTACCGCGTTTTTCAGCTTAGCAAGGCCAGAGATAACAGTGTCACGACACTCCGTTCTCGACTTGTCTAATGCAGTTTTCCTTAAATCACAGTCAAGTGATACAATCTTCTTTATAACAAACAAAACCTAGTTTTTGTTTTCTTTTTTTGTTTAGATTCACGCTGTTTCCTACACATAGCAGGTTAGGCAGAGGAACCTGAGAACCTAGTGTTATCACACTCCTTTCTTTTTCAACAATTCCGTTCCCCACTTCCCGCTGGATTCAGGCATTGCGTGCTGAGTAGTCTTGGTGATAGACTTAAACTTTAAAAATATAAAAATAACATATTATGGCATGTATGCGCTACAAAAATTAAAAAAAAATTTCGCGCAGCTTAAGCAGTGCATGCCGATGCATGATTTTGTTTTTCAGTTTTATACAAAAATATTGTATATTGTGCGGTGAAAATTAATGTCGCAATCTGTCAAGCCGGTACTCTTTACATTTGATGTAAAATGTATTTGAATCGGTGAGTGCAGAAACAACGTAAGTCACAAATAATGCAAAAATTCGTAATCGACTTAAACTAGCTTAGAAAGGCAAGATGCGTGTTGTTTTTCTCCCTCCTGCAAAATTAGAAAATCTGGACTTACGTTGTTTCTGCACTAACTTCCCCCAAAAACTTACTCATTTATAAATTAATATGATTTTAGTATTGTATTTAAAGCTTATTTTTTTTAAAAGGAATCCTAACAGTGTGTACGTAGCCCTAGCGTCGACCAGCATCGTACGACGACCTCGCTGACGTAATAAGCCTTGAACTGCAGTTGAATCAGTTTGAATATTCTTTGTATTGAATAATATCCTTGTGTATGAGTAATTTTATTACTTCGTATTATGTTGTTCCTTTCTGTTCACTTTTATTATGATTATTTATGTGTAACTATGCAAGTTAAGTGGGGAACGGAAATTTTAAAAGAGAACAAAGTGTCTTAACACTAAGTTCTCAGGATTCCTTTGCCTACCCTGCTATGTGCGGAATACAGCGTGAAGCTAAAAAAACTACGCAGACTTAGGAAATCAACAAAAAGCTAAGGAATTTTCTGGTAAGATAGAATGCAGCGTGAAATTCTGCCTCTCTACATGTCATATAGTGAAGGAGAGTGGAAAGTTTTCTCTGACTATTCTACTTTAGGAGGAAAAGCGTTCTGCGAAAAAATAAATAGGTGTATAATGCTATGATGCCATTGTACCGCAATTGGAATATACATATAAAAAATATTTTAGGTAGGTTTGTCATAATTAGTGTTTATTGTTAAGAACAGTTATATTATTTATACACTTGTTTTAGTCACATATAATACTTTTATTTATTACTAGAAAAATGACAAGTATTGTTTTAAAAGATCATTTTAATAAATATATTATACCTATATTAATGATTATAAATATATTATACAACATTCTCAACGTTTCCGCACACGAAATTTTGTTTGTAACACAAAATTTAATGCAAACTCTTTGTTCAATTATCGGATTCATTATAAAAATCGCCGCGCACTACTGAGGTGTGTTTACTAAACTGAGTGCTGTCAGCAAACTAGTTGTCAGATCGCGCTAAAAATGAGTGTCAGAGGTCAGCACAGTGCTACCAACTTACAAAAAAAAATGTTTGAAAAATAGTTAACGCGCGACTTTTAAATTGAAATTTCCGGATACTTTATTGTCACAATGTATCTTACTCAGTGTCCCAACAACCAGCAACTTTATTTGCAAGGACTTATTGATCCTTGCCATATCACCTACTTTTATTACTTTTAATTCATCTTCCCTAGTTTCGATTTGAAGTCGTAAAATTTTGCTTTTCAAAGTTAAAAGCTAACGTAACCATTATCGATACTTAGTATTTAGTGTTTTCAGAAAATTTAGGAGTATGAAGTGCAGTCTCTCAAAGTAAGTACCTAAGAGAAAACCCTTTTCTTTTCATTTACATAAAGTGCTGGTGACGTAAACTAATGAACAATTTAAAGTATTTCCTGTGCATTAAGATTGGGTTTCTACACTTCTTCTTGATATAAACATTAATTTTACCATATCTTATACCCCTTTGTCCGCAAAATTTTCATAAATAAGTCAGAAAGAATCGAAATAATACATACTAATTGTAGTATCGACGTGTTAAATACACGTTACCTTGGCAACGTGTAAACATGTCACTTTATAAAAATATGTATCAAGCATATGGTAGTGAATATATATATTTTTTTAGCTCCACGCTGTATCCCGCATATAGCAGGGTAGGCAGAGGAAACCTGAGAACCTAGTGTTAAGACACTTCGTTCCCCACTTTCTGCCGGATCGAGGTATTGCGTGCTGAGTGGTGGAACTCAACGCCGCGCTTTACCTTATTACCAGACCCAGGAAATGAAAATACTCAATTTCCTGGAGTGTTCCCACTCCATTCGAACCCACAACCTATCGCGATTACAATCGCACACTTGTGCCTCTGCACCACGACAGGCGTTAAAAGAATAATATTTATTTAATTAATTTAATATATTTCCGATACATTATAAATAATTAAATATTGGTTTATATGTATGCCAATTTTCATGCTCATCCGTCCGTATAGTTTTCATAAAAAGGTAACCAAAGTTTTTCTTTCACCTATTAATATATAAACACATAAATACATATATTTACATTGTATATATTTGTAACATAACTGTCATTTCTACTGAAACGTGTATTCCGGCAGGAAGCGTAGGCAATTAGCGAAGAAAGTACAGTTAGGTACAACAATGAGTGACGTAAGGTGAAACGGTTTGCGTAACCGAGCCTTGAACTCTGTCTGTCTACTATTTGTAGGAACTGTTCCGTAGCTATACTATGATTTGTTGATGAAGATAGACTGTATGAGAGGTTAAGAACTGCCATTTTTATAGTATTATTATAATTCATCAAAAAATAAAGACCTGTGTTAAGAAATTATATCTATATATAAATAGGTAAAGCAAAAACTTGGTATCCCTGGTATCCTTGGTATGAAAATTAAGCGAACGGAAGAGCATGAAACTTGGCACACCTATAGTTTATATAGAGAAGGAGTGCAGAATGCTAATATGTTTTTAAATAATGCATAAAAAGTATATTAAATTAATAAAACAAATGTTACACACACTATCGTGGTTTGTGGTTCATGTTTATATAAAGGGACATATACATACATTGCTAAAGACAACGCGTTGTTAACGCGTCAACGGGGACTCAAGTAATAAGATATTGTCTCAATGACAATACAATACAATTACACAATTATTTCGTAATATAAGTCAAAGATTTTTTACCTATGTTAGTCAAGAATTCAATTGTTTTTTCAGATTCAAGTCAATTGAAATAATTTAATAATTTAACAATTGACTAACAATATATAATAACAAAAAACAATATTAAGTGATATTCCTACATATTGTCCTAAAATTGATTTTTGAAAATAATATGTTACATATTTACTCATTTTTAGTCTACTCTCTCTACTTGTAAAATTTTCGAAACGTCGACTTTAAAAGAAAATCGGTCAAACTATACGCAATTAATCCAATAAAGATTTAAATATTATAAGAATAAAAAAAAACTATTTAACGCAGATTATTAGATGATTTAAAAAAGATCAACATATAATCCGACATTTTTTCAATATTTCCATAATCTCTTACTATTTAAATATAGCCACAGACAATATTTGCTCAAGTAAAAATATATATTAATTATGTATACAATGAAGAAAGCACGGGCGAGCGTAGTAAGTTATGTAAGGTGAAATGGCTTGCGTAACCCGGGCCTTGAACCCTAGTTGTAGAAACTGGTACTACCACAGGCTTGTCATTCAGTTCCTCGCTATTACTGACTATGATTCTATCGTAAATCTGAACCTAAAAGCGGACTATAAGGCAAATATTTTAAAAAATGTCGGTCCAAACCTTTTTTTTTATTGAAACTATTATTTAAACTGGATTAATTGCGTAAATTTTAGAATACAGTGGTAATAACCATTACAGTAAAATATTTAAGGCATCTGGTTTTTAGAAAAATGTATTTCCGAATACATAAAATATATGCGATTAATTTAGTTTAAATAGTTTCATTTTAAAAATAACAAATCTAAGATCTTCTTTTTTATTTGTTATATTGTTTATAAATACATAGCAAGCTGCTGGAGGCTTTTATATAAAATAAATATTATATCTTTCTGGTGTATAATAAAAACTCTACTTACCCCATTGTGTCCCAGTAGCTGTTAACGATATGTTTGTGGGCTCAATCCATACTCGAGGAATACTCTAGCTTCTGTGTAATTCCCTGCAATGCAGACAAAAGATGGAAGTTATAAAAATATAAATCATAATAATATGTACTATTATAACAAATAACTATATTTGTGAGACCAAAAATATCAATAATTTAAACAATATAAAAAAATCTATAAAAATAGCAAAAACGAATTATTTCAACAATTTTATAAAAATAGGTTAAAAAAATAACACATAAATAAACTTTCTCGCAAACAAAAGTGACTCAATCATCAAACACGTGACGTGACGACATTATGCGTCCCGTTACGTAACGAAAACGGGACTTTGTCGAGTGAAAGTGCGCGGCCACGTGACGGTAATAGTAAGCATTTCCCTTATTATCATCTGTTGACTGTTTAGAAAATGATTATTACATTTTTTAGCCTACTTGTCTATTATGCAACCTATAAAAAGTGATAATTTCACGCTGTATCCGGCATATAGCAGGGTAGGTAGAGGGCATCTGAGAACCTAGTGTTAAGACACTCCGTTAACTTTCCACCGTATTGAGGAATTGCTTGCTGAGTGGTGGAACTTAACGCCGCACTTTGCCTTGTTACCAAACCCAGGAAATGAAAATACTAAACTTTTACAGTCGCACGCTTGTGCCTCTGCGCCACGACAGTGGGGAACGGAGTGTCTTAAAACTAGGTTCGCTCTGCCTACCCTGCTATATGCGGGATACAGCGTGAAGCTATGAATATAATATTTATTGAAATTTACTATCAAAACTCTTATCATAATGAATAGCTGCAACTTTGAATTCCGCCACTAAATACGCATGAACTTAGACCAAAAATGGAGAATGGAGTGATCCTACACTTATATCTCTCTGCGTTCAAATTTCTGTATACGATTAAACCTTCGTGACTTTATAAAACTTAAATTGCTTATATTAGAAAATATCACTAAATGAACTATAGTAACCTGATTTTTGACACATTTACGCCACATTTTTGAAACAATCGTTATGCAAATCACGTTTCTACTTTTGTAAGGTTTGAGAATTAATATTTTTTTATATCTTTTTAAGCTTCACGATCTTTTCCATATCAGGGTAGTCAGAAAACATAGTGTCTAAACACTCAGTCCGCCACATTCCGCCCGAATTCGTGTTTTTCTGTGTTAAGTGGCGAAACCATATTATTATATAATTATTATAATATTTGTGAATATTTTAATCATCTATTTAGCATTGACGTCATCAGCCCCATAGAGTTAGAGGAAATCGGGACTCGCCAATAGTGAAAGCAGGGTCGATGCACCCCACGTTGTGAATATCAATGCGATGGGCATTTACTACAGTAGCAACTGCGTAAGATAACTTAAAGGGTATTTAATTTATTTAATATATATTATATATCAATATAAAAAAACGGCAAGAGAAATTTTAGTTAGACAAGCCGGTAATTTTTAGAGAAGCCGGTATACTTAGGGAAGCCGGTATAGGATGTGAAGGTATTGTGGTGGTGATGACTTTTTTTTTAGGTCTTTAAGATGTCAGAACTTGGCTTGACTTAATTTTTTTGAGCTCTATATTTTCCTAGTGACCTTTTTTTAGGTCTTGTACTTGTACTTTGAAAAGTTAGGCAAGCCGGTGGGAACCGTGTTGTATGGATGCCTCGCCACTGATATATAGGTTTAGAACATTGCGTATTTTTTGCATATTTATACATCAATTCATTTTTTAATTTTCAAGATACACATTCATAATTTTTCATCAATCTTTTAAGATTTATACACGACAGTATCCTTTTCTTGCATCTATATTTTATTTCACTTCTTGCCGTATATTTTGTTTGAAAATTTGCACGTAGGGCTACAATATGGGGTTCTTCAAAAGGGGAATAAATAGGTTTTTGAAGGGTCGGCAACGCGTAAGTGATGACCCTGGTGTTGCAAGCGTCCATAGACCACGGTAACCACTTACCATCAGGTGGGCCGTGTGCCTTGTTGCCACCGTCGTGGTAAAAAAAAAAAAAAAATGTCCGGATCCGATAATACTACAATATTTCCGTAGAAAACATCCGATGTAATATAGCTGTCATGAAATTTGTAGTAACAGACTCTCTTGACTCTGCTTTTTTATTTATATAAGTTACAGATTACTATAACTTTACGTTTTTTCTTCAGAAAGTGGACTAGGTAGGTCAGAACATAGTGTCAAGACACTCCTTTTGCTACTTTCCACCTAAATCTAGCCACGCTTTATCTTATCAGGGTGGAGAAGGGTGGAGATGAGACAATTTAAATATCAATCACAAGAAAGAACCGAAACCACAACCGGTCGCATGCAGTCAGATCCTGTCCACTGCACCACGAAGGCCTTTTATATTACGCCTTTTCAATATCTATAGTTATCTTTACCTCCATAAGCAATTAATTAATCAAGATTAAAAAATAAGCCCATGGAAAACCCTAGATAAGGAAAAGTTTTTATATGGCAAAAGGCACTTTATTTTATGTCTCATTACCTATTAAATATGGAAATTAAATTTATGTACTGAATATTAATTATTATTAGAAGATGTATCTACGATATGTTTCAGTAAGTATGTATGTGTAAAGTATATATAAGTATGTATTTGTGTTTGTATGTATATCAGTTTTATGTATTATGTTTTATGTATTAATAAATAAATAATTATTTATTAATAATAATAATAAATAAACAAAAAAATATTTATTTATTATTATTATTTTTTGCACTGTTTTCCGCCAAAAAAATGTGTCACATAAGTACCCAATCAATAATGGTTGCCTGTAAAAGATCACTTTTAGTGATAAAGCCGCCTTTGCTTACTTACATATTTGTTATTTTGTAATTCTTTATTTATTATGTGCAATAAAGTGTTTTATTATTATTATTATTATTTCAGGTAGTAAGTGTTATTCAAGTGCCATGATGATTAATCATGGGTTTAACTGTCGTATACTCGTATATGTCTTTTTTTAGCTTCACACTGTATCCCGCAAATAGCAGGGTAGACAAAGAGAACCAGAGAACCTAGAGTTAAGACACTCTATTCTCTTTTAACACTTTCGTGCCCCACTTTCCGCCGAATTGAGGCATTGCTTGATGAGTGGCGGAACTCAACGCCGCGATTTGTCTTGTTACCAAACCCAGGAAAGATGAAAAGTTCCATTTCCTGGAGTGGGAATCGACCCCACAACCTGTCGCGTTTACAGTCGCACGCTTGTGCCTCTGCGCCACGACAGGCGACAGTGTCAAAATAAATATCAAAATATTATTATGTAGAGACGCCTAATTGTTTTTGTTAGCAAAACAAAGATGGTAAAAGAGAGTTAATCTGTCACACCTTTTTACTTAAACAGAATTCGAAAAGATCTTTAAAAACATTACGAGAGCAGCAGACGAGAACTAGCTTGTCATTATTAATGCAATAGTGGCTTAATAATTATTAAATGGAATCTTGCGCGTAACGGAACACAACATTTATATAAATTATTATTTATAGTATTCACTAAATATGATCTCTTAGTAGTATGGCCCTTACGAAGAAGAATCAAAGAGCCAATTGGACTTTTTTCGGGGTTCTTGTGGCCGCCTTCTTATCATCAGATAAACTGATGTGCTTAACAATAATAGGTTCTCCTCCGATTTACATGTATATGGAAATTTCACTGAATCACATTTTATATAGAAGGTATAATTACAGATAAGCAGACGTAAGAACATGTAAAACTAAATATATTATTTTTCATAGAAAACGTGTAAAAATTACTTAAATTTTTGACAGTTCGAAAATATTTTTTTTGTATTATTTTCTAATTCTATTGTTATCTTGTCGTAAGTATATAATACTTCAACACATAAAAATAAACAAAAAAAATGTAGTTCAAACGAAATTATTATTATTGTTACTATAACACGCTACTCTACATACGTCATCACTTCCCGTTACACAAGAGGAAAGTGCAATGTCACCGGAAGAGTGAAAGCTAAGTCGTCGAACCCCCTTCGCAATTAAAAATGCTGAAGACGTTATATATAGAGTTCAACTTGCGTAATACATATGAGGTATTATCATTTTCTACTTGTTTTTAGTATTGGTTATAATTTTTGAATTTAAATATGTATATTTTATGAAACAAATGTAATATAGAACATTTAAAATAGTGATTGTTTTAATGTAAATCATTATAAACACTATAGTGGCTCTGTGCCTGCCTGTCGTCTGAGACGTGGCTGACTATAGTTTCTGGTTCAGACTGGATAAAGCGTGAAGTTTGGTTCCTTTTAACACATGATGTGTCTGGGAATGTCAGAGCAAAATAATATCACACTAGATAAAAATATATATTCTTAAAATTATTTTATTTTATTATTGTCTTAGCTCCAAGCCTTACCCCGCAGCAGCCAGTAGGTAAGTAGAGAGATTCTTTCACTGATTTCGTTCTGAAAACGAGACATTGCATATTGAGCGGCGGATGTCAACGCCGCGCCTTGTTACCTAATTATTCTTAGCAATATGGGTGAACGAAAATAATTTAAATATGATGATTCCCACAAGCGAACAACCATCGGGATTACTGTCTACGCCACAAAAACCTTGGTAATGTTCTTACACATAATATTCATGGCTTAAAATTTCATAAAAATCTATTTTGTTATTGAAATTCAAACAGAACACAGTAAGCAAGTTATACATTTTCACTTGTAAATATCAAAACTACACAAGCTCATAAAATAACTATGGACTTCTTGACCTCCTGGGAGGCCATGTCAAGGTCATTACTACACAATAAAGCAAAGTGCTTAAACGATTAAACAACATATTAACGAATAAAGCGCCTACACACGATGGTATCCTTTTCTTGCACCGCTATATTTTTCAATTCTTGCCTTGAGTTTCTTGTTTGAAAATTTGCACACATGTCCGGATGCGATAATAGTACAACATTTTCATAGAAAAGACTCGAAGCCATGATATTCGTAGTACCTAACAGACTATCTTGACTCTGCTTTTTATATAAAATTTTCAAAATAAGGTTTGAACACAGAACTATACACACACATATTCTAAGTTTATAACAATAAAAGTATGGTAATGGTTTAATAATTACAATATCTAGAATTTATTGGCTAGAAAAGCATCATAATTTATTGAAAATATTCAAATTTTCCAAGCACTCATTGTGCGGGTGCCAAGACCTTCGTTGCAAGCAGAGGAACTCGGAACATAATCTCTGACTTGCGACTTAAGTGTAGCTAAGGAGTCTCTATAAATGCATTAACGCTTCCCTCCACTATCAATATTCTTGACTATAAAAGTATGGGGATGATTGGTAAATTTTAACTAACAACAATAGGTGTCGTTTTTTTTTTTAATTTAAATGTAATTATTTTAACCGGGATAATCGCGTATATTTAGGTTTTCGAAAATATAAGCCAACATCTCAGTCTATCTGCGACCACGATTTACTGCTAAGTTTTCAAACCTTTGAATTTTCTAAAATATATTTTCGAAAACCAAAACATACACAAATAATCTAGTTAAAATAGTATAAAAAATGTACAAAAAAACGCATAAACCATCTAACTATTCTATAGAATCAACATTCATATACTAACAAAAACGCCACAAACGCGCCATTAAGCATTCAACACGCTTCACAAGTGTTCTATATAGTGTTACATAACATACGTCAGCGTTTCCCGTTGTACAAGAGGAAAGCGGGGTGCGGCCGGACAGTGAAAGTGCGGTCGACGCACCCCGCCACGCGAATGTCAATGCGACGTAACGCACGTGCTGTGCGTGAACACTGGACCAAACACCGGATAACATAGGAAATAGATTTTTTTTTTGTTAGATAAAGAAAAAAATAGATTTTTTTTTTAAACGTAAAGTTAGTAACGCCTGTCGTGGCGCAGAGGCACAGGCATGCGACTGTAAACGGGACAGGTTGTGGATTCGATTCCCATTCCAGGAAATGTAATTTTTCATTTCCTGGGTTTGGTAACAAGGCAAAGCGTGACGTTAAGTTCCGCCAATCAGCATGCAATGCCTCAATTCGGCAGAAAGTGGGTAACGGAGTGTCTTAACACTAGGTTCTCTCTGCCTACCCTGATATATATGGGATAAAGCGTGAAGCTATGTATGTATGTAGTTAGTAATTTTTTGTAATACTTTGTTTTGGATATTTTAATGGATTAGTATTTTTTTGTAATAAAGTTTTTGCACAAAAAAAAGTTTTAGTTGATGCATAGATAAACAAGAAAAATTGCCTTTTTTATTTTGTGATATAGTCGGAGAGCTAAATTATTAGTCTATTTATTTTTCATTTTTCTTTTTTTTTATGGACGCTTAGACGCACCTTGCCACGCAAATTGCCACGTGCTTACTGGAACACCGGATGGTGTTGTAGATGAAACAGGAAATAGGTCTTTTTTTGTTTGTTTTTAAGAAGTGAAAACTTCTTTAGCGGCGTTGTGCACTTTTTATAATAGATAAAAATGTTTAAAAAAAACGCGTCAGGACACAAGACCGGATCGAAAATTCGTAAGACGGAGGGAACGCACGTAAACTTTGACAATTGAATAAAAATGTAGTCAATCTATTATTCTTAGAAATAAATCAAGAAATGTTTTGGTGATGGCCTGCAAATTATTTTCACGTAATCGTTTCAATTCAATTGATAAATCTTCTCGATGAGCTGTTAACCTTTTTTGATTTTTTGTTGCGTTAAAATCATCCGCCTGTGTGTTTCCTACTCTGTTATGACAAACTTTTTTATTATTGATGCTTAGTGATAAGAGACGGAAATTAATAGCTTAGTTCAAAAAATCATTGCATTATCATTGTAATACAAGAAGTAAAAACTTGTCGTATTATAATTATAACGACAGACACTTGGTTCTTTAATTTCTGTCCAAAATCGGAACGTTGCGTGTTGTGTGATAGATATCGGCACCAAATTATCGGGAAAACAAAGGGCTTGTTTTCCCAGAGCGGGGAAACAGAAATAATTTATCCCCTTTTTGCGGAAATTATGAAAACAGGAGTATAAAATTTGACACAGTTAAAGTTCATATGGAAAAGGAGTGCAGAAAACCAACATTTTTATTACATTTGTATAGGTATATACAGTACGATTGGTTTGTCATACACTTTTGTGTAAAATGACTTATCCGTTGCTAAGGCAATGCGTAAATAAGTAGTAGTCTAGTCAGTGTTCCTAAATAGTCAGTAATCATGTTTATTCATTTGCGACATAGTCATATTAAAATTGAAATAATGGCTTTTTTTTTCGAATGGATAAATATGCTGTTGACCCTATTGGTCTTTAAGCAAGCACTAAATGGCTGCTTAAATAAAAATTGTTAAATAATGGCTGAATGAAACTGAATATGTCGCAAAATTCAGATTTCGCGAAAATTTTAAAGTTTGAAGTTGTGCCAAATTTGTTAATCGATTTAAACTGTTAAATGTAACAATAGGAGAGTAATAACATTATAATAATGTGTCTTTTGTAATTATAACAAGAAGAAACATTTTAATGAGACATAAACTTTGCTCAATACTAAAAAAATTACGTGCACACACACACACACACTTAAAATCCCAATTTACGTATGGGACGTATTACGTAACTACGAGAATCTGTAAACTAGAGATTCTATCTTCATCTGCGTCATCAATTTATGTCCTTTATTCGTGAAATTTTCCACAAAAAATGTCAGTTCACAAAATGGAATTAGAACTTACTATTTATGCATTCAGAACTATTGTATTTTTGTTCTAATTGACCGTAAAAATAATGTAAATTAGTTAAAATTATGTACTCTACAATGTACTCTACATGTCATTCAGTATAAACATATTACTAATACTACGTACTTAGCTTCACGCTTTGACGGGGTAGTCAGGGAAATACTAATAAACTTGTATCACTTTTTTTTTATAAAGTTTCACTCTTTCACGTTTTTTCTGCACTAACAGGTATACAGAATTCATTTAGCCTTCTATATACTTCATGGCCAAAATCGAGACATTAAGTTGAATGATAGAAATCGGCACCGCCCTTTGTTTTCCCAGAACCAAAGATCATAATTTAAATATAATTTTTCCCTCGAATGGGAATCGAATCCACAACCAATGACGTTGACAACTAGACACTGTTCCAATGCGCTATGATGGTTACATACACTATGTGACATTAATTCTACTAAATTTAAATATATTCAAAGACAACAAACGAGGGCACCTAAAAATCAATATAACTTATTGTTAAACAATAGAATAGAATTAAATATCCGTATGTCACATAGTTTAGTTTTTTTTTTTTATTATTACGTAAACATTTATACAGTACTAAGCGGGGCATGAAATTGCAAAATATGTCATGTTATTTATATTAATGGTGTTGAAAGTAATACAAAAAAGCAGGTTCACGCTTTATTCCGCAGGTCAGTCAGAAAAAATCTAGTGTCAAGACACTCCGTTTGTCGCTTGCCGCCCGAATAATCATTTCCCCGAGTGAGAATCGAATCCACAACAACACTTCGGATTACAGGCGCCGACTGGTCCGACTGCGCCACGATAGCCTCAAAATAATATATTCTACTGAAATAGAATAAGAAAAGAGAGACTGAAATTCGGAAATTTTCCCACCTTGTCCTATGAAGTAGAAACGGGAAATTACAAAATACATTTTATTAATAACAATATTTTTTATAATTTGAGGAATTCTTGTATGTATTTATCTCATAAGAAAGTTGTAATATTTAGAATATTATTTAAAAAAAATATTTCCATTTACCGCTCCTATTCGAGACATTGTATGAACTATAACTATAACAACTAAACCTTGTGATTTGTCTTACGAGATCAGAATAGAATTATTTATTTTCAAATCAATAGGAATCGAATCCAAAACCATTGCATTCACACACTTTCCTACTGCGCCAAAATGGTGTCATTTAATTTTAACGCGCATTTTTTTATCGATATGTGATATTTATATCGATAATTTTTTAGTCCGTCACTTCGAAACGACCGCATTACCTCTTTAAAGTATTGTGTCACGAATGTTGCCAAACCTTTCCGTAACGCTGCTTATTTGTCAATATTTACATTACACTATTTTTAATTAATTCACAAATTGTATAAGAATTAATTTACCTTGAAATTAGTTAAGTTTATTGAAAATTTTATTGGAAATTTCTATTAGTTTTATATAAAAAAGATGTTCGTTTGTTTAAATGTTTTTGTTGATTTTCTTTGAATTGATTAGGTTTCTTGGTTACCTTGATATTATGCGTATTTTAAACTGTTTCTCATAATTTTTTATGGTATTAATTAATTATATTAACAATTAAATTTATTTAAGTAATTAGTATTTTTTAGCTATCTAATTTCTAATAATTTGAGAAAGAAGGCTGATTGTATTGACATACTTTTTATATCTAATTTTGGTAATATATGATTGATTGATATATGAAATCGCAGCTCTAATCATAGAGTGAATAACACATGTACGTAAACAGATTTTATAAAATTAGTCTTCGTGGCACAATGGGACAGTGTCTGACTCTAAAGATAGTTGTGGGTTCGACCCTACTCGAGTAAATATTTTCTTGACATTTAAATTATATTAATTTCCTCGCTTTGGTAACACAAAAAAAGGAGTGGACCGATATCAAAACCTTGGGAATTATTATGCCTTCTAGCGTTGGACATAGCAGAGTCCAGGAAGTTACCGGTCAATGTTCAGAATTGAAAAGGCACCCAAAGAAAAAGAAGAATGTGTGACAAAGCACGGCGTTGACTTCCGCCACGCAATGTCTCGAATTCAGCCATAAAACGGAGTACGGAGTGTATTGATTCCAGGTTCTTTCTGCCACTTCTCGATACAATCTTAAGCTTTGCCAAATTTCATACTTTTCTATTCTCATAATATTCGTAAAGAACCTACTAACAGATGAATTTGTTTCCCATCTTCCGTTTAAATAGAAATATTGAGTTGATTGGCAACTGGTCATTGAACTTGTTTTAACCCAGCAATTAGGTAGTAATTAATTATAACCTAATTAATTATGTTCGCAAAAAAATGAAATTTGTTTAATATTGCTTTAATATTACTATGGACCATTTATTTATTGTCTTGTAATTGATTGGTATAAACATCCTAATTGACTATATTATATATTGGTCATTTAAGAAATACGTTACAACGGGGAGGTTGATATTTTAATATTTTTTTTATTTTTAGACGTCAAGCACGTTTATACAATATTTTTGAATGATAGTAAAAAAACAGGTTCACGCTTTTTATCGTGTTTATTAAAGGATGTGCACAGATAACCTAGTATAGTAAGACACTCCGTTCCCATATTCAGTCTGAAATTGAGACATTGCGTACATAAAAAAAGTATAATTATGATTACTAATTTAAAATAGTTCTTAAATATCTATATTTATAATATAAGCCTGAAGCTAAATTACCAATTAGCTATGACATAGTTAATTGTAATATGTAGGAAAAGTAATCATCATAAATCAATATTCAATCACATCTTATAATTATTAAAGTAAAATTGATAATCAATCTAAATTTAAAAAGTAACTTTTTTCTTTAACACTTAATTAGGCTTCTAAATTTGACCAATCATTATCATCCCATTAACTTTAATATATGATATATTTAACTTAATAGGATTTTTTGCAGCTTAATACTTTTTCCTGCAGAACAGGAAGTCAGTGAGAATTTAGTGTCATGACACTTCGTTCTATGGTTTTTGCTCGAATTCGAAACATTTTGTATTGAATAGCGGAACCCAAAGCCACGTTGTCATACAAAAACGTAGGATAGAATATAATTTAAGTACGATTATTCCTATGAGTAGAAATCAAATTGACAATCAATTTTATTTATAGTAAAGCCCAGCTTCCCTGCGACATGATGGCCACAATGAGATTAATATATGTTATATTATAACACTAGCTGTTACCCGCGATATCGCTCGCTTTATCAATGGGAATTCACATTTTTTATAGATTTTCCCATAGAAATGAGTTATTTTGCTGTAATAAAAAGTAGGGTATGTCACTCTCCAGCCATCTGACTATGTCCACTGAAAAAAATATATCATAACATCACTATGTCACGAAACGACGTGAAAGAAGGTTTGTCCTTCTTCAAGCATATTTTCTAGTTTGTATTATAAGTATTGCTAATAATCCTATTAAGCTAAATATATCGTACTCAAGGATTTAAACTCTTAACTACTTTATATGAAAACGAAGTACAAGTAATGGACTGTTAGTTACTTCTGTAAGCGCGGCGTTGAGTTCCGCCACTCAGCACGCAATACCTCAAAGTGCGGAACGGAGTGTCTTAGCACTAGATTCTCAAGTTCCCCCTGCCTACCCTACTATGTGCAAGATACAGCGTAAAACTAAAAAAAAATGTTATTTGTGTACATTTAAAGCGATATTCGGAGTTGCAATTAAGTTGCGAAAGTAGTTGCATAGAGCTAGGCAGCGACTAACAAAGCGGTGCACCGTACCGTTAGCGTTTCGAGGCCGCTTTCCCATTTCACCGACACAAACGCATCGCGGTCACCTCGATTTGATACTATGTAGGGTTGTATAATTTTATATTTTTATATATACATTTTTTCTGATTATTCCTTCATTCTCTTTATCTCGCTTAATCGGGAATCTAGTGTCAGAACACTCCGTTGTTCGCTTTTCACCTGAATTTGACCTTTTATGTATTGAGCGTTCTCAATGCCGCGTTTCGTATTTCCAGAGCGGGAAACTAAATAAATTTTATTGAGTCAAGTTAAAAAAAAATTATTACAACTTTAAATTTTGAATCATGGATTTCCAAGAAGTTTAAAAAATAATGTTCGAATTACTAACTATTAATTTAAGGAAGTTGGTTTATAAAAATACAGTTTTATGATTGTCACGCTACGATTTTGTTATTAGAAAACAAACTGTTGAAGCTTTAAGTGTCTTAAACTAGTCTTATGAGTGAAATAAAAGAAAGATCTTTTATATACGAGTGATTTCTATACAAACTGCGAAGTAAAAGGAGATCTGAGATGAAAAAGAAAATAAAAAAAAACATCAGTCAGACTAAAAAAATGACTACTTTTACAAATAAAATATTTGTCTCTATCAAAGTTCATAATGCCACACTAAAATCTTTTTTACAATAAAACAGAAA
Source organism: Philaethria dido (assembly GCA_033558755.1). Lineage (NCBI taxonomy): Eukaryota > Metazoa > Arthropoda > Insecta > Lepidoptera > Nymphalidae > Philaethria > Philaethria dido. Next base: position 84,118 of record JAKGSA010000831.1, on the reverse strand, counting down.
TTAATATTATTATTAAATAGAAGAGGCAACCCTAGAATATGTTACACGTATTTAACATACTGGTAGTTTAAAAAGGCACCTTTAAGCTTTGATAACTGTCGTTATTTATAACATGATAAAATGAAGCCAAATTAATGCTCTTAATATAAAATATATGAGGCAGAATTAAAGATTAAAAATTCGCAGTCATTCATAAATGAAATTAAAAAGTGGTTATTAAAAAAGATGTTTGCACATTTCTTTTCCTTGTAATCTTGTGTATCCAGCTAATATTATAAATGCGAAAGTTTTTGAGTGTTTGTTTCTCTTTCACGCAAACTATTGGACCGATTTAGATGAAACTTTACAGTAATATAACTTATGCAACAGAGTAACTCATATACTACGATTTTTTTATGATTTTGTTTTATTTGGCCATAAAATAGGATAAGTATATAGTTTCCTATATTTAGAAAGGAAAGAAAATTGACATTTAACTTTTATTTGCACTTTATGTTCTTTAAGAGAAGATTTTCATTCACTGCCACTAATTACACGTCGTTCTAATTAATATTTTTAGTTTCAAATACGTTTATTTAAACTTCAAATTAATTTTATAGATTTTCAAATATGTTTTTAAAGAATGAAAATATCAGCTCAGTTCAGTTCTTTAATTATGGCGCTACGAACGTGCCAGTATGAAATTACTATATAGGATCAATTTGGAAAAAAAAATGAATTCGATGTGTAAAAGAATGCATGAAAAGTCAAAAACTTAAGCTTTATCAAATTTCAGTATCACGCTTTGTGAGGGACAATTGCAAGGTAAGCGGAGAAAACTCTAATATCAGAACAAATATTTTCTCGTTTTTTTATAGACAGGACAAAGCAAACGAGCGTTCGGGCCACCCCGTGTAACACCAGAGGACCTACAGACGTGTTGCTGGCTTTTAAGGTGCGCTTTTTCAAGTCACCAACGTAGTATCGACTTGGAAACGCTATCGTAGATAGGCCATTTCATAGTTGTGCGTAGAGGGAAATTCCTACAAAACCGCACATTAGTTTCCACTAATCCGTGCCACGTATCCAGGCGGTGTGAATGATATTTAAGTTCTTATCTTTTTAACAGAATTTGATTCAAACTACTTTTCTATTTTTAAATAAGTGTATGGTAAAAGAATATATTTAAGAAAACAAAACAAAATAGTTTGTTCACGGATCTAAAAAGTTTCTCATGAACAATATAAATTATTTGCTGATAACGATACAAGCGCACGTCTTGCAAATACGTACAGTGGTGCATGTAGAATATTTAATTTAACAAAATTTACCTAAGTACATATATGCTCATTGCAAGCTTTCTATTTGATTAAAAATGTGCAGCAAATAGGTAACCTATACAAATAATACCTTCATTAATTGATGTAACTTAGTCAACTATGCAGGTAAAAATGTATACACATGTTTATATATAGGACATTTACTCTTAAGAAATAATATTTATTTCACTTTACTTTATATATAATAAATTAAAATAAGTAGAAATTATTAAAAGTATCTTTTTGCACTAAAAAAAAGTTTTTTTAAAAACTTGAAAACGCTCTAAATTGAACTAGGCCAACCTAAATATCTACCTATATGATAAATATTCTAATACAAGATTTGAAATTATAACACTCAAACAAATGTCAACACGTTTGCTTTGAGTTCGGCAGAAAGTGCGGAATGGTGATATTAATAGAACGGAGTGTCTTAACACTAGTTTCTCAGGTTCTCTCTACCTACGATACGCTGCTATGTGCGGAATACAGCGTGAAGCTACATTGCACCTGCAGTGCACAGAGATACCGGTATTCAGACATTCCCCTCTCCTTTGTCCAAGACGTTATGTGACAAAACTCAACACAGTAGTTTTTCCAAAGTCAGTTTTTTAAAAGACCAGGAAATTAAAACAGTTTATTTTCCTATATTCCCACTACCACCGTGTCTTGAATTAGACAATATCCCACAGCGCCATGATGGCTTAAAATTATGAACATAATATAATTAATAAAAAGCAAACATACAAGGGCATTAACGACCCGATTTCCATTATATCACTAAAATATAACGAAAGTGTCACACCACGTAACGCTGGTAACTGGCCCCATTGGATCACCTTTCCCCGACTTTCACCGACACACTTTACTTTTGACCGTGAAACGAGTTAACTTTGAAGGATACGACCAAATGTTGTACGAAATATTATAATTTTTATGTAATTGCTGTGACAATGGTTGTGTATTTGTTATATCTTTGTCTTTTAAGTAGTAGTAGCAACGTTTCTTGCTTACTAGGGTTGTCAGAGAGAATCTAGAAGAGGGGTGGAATTCACAAAACAACAGCAAGAACAAGATGCGGCATCTTGTTTTATCAGATAGAATTAAAATTAATTTAAAACTTATAATCATTCCAAGCAATGCCAAATATTCGAACGCTGTACCACTGTCCACCAATATATCCTCGTGGCTTCAGATATGCCTTGCTTACGTGTATTATCTAAACAAAAACTACGGTATTTACTTATTTGCAAATTTATTTGCCATATTATGTAAGATTACGTCAGGGGAGATCTCAGATAATGGAGACATTGTGAGCCCTTAAGCCTTCACTTGGTTCCTAAGGTACTGCTCCAAACTCCTCTTCTGCATCCCGTTGGGCTTGACACTATGTGAAACCACGAAATATTAAAAAAATCTCCTATTATACATATACCAGTATACGGGTTCTATTTCTATCATAACATACTAATTCATGGCAGATAACACTAAAATAATATATGTTTACTTATTAAATTTATTTCATACTTCATAATTTCTTTCAGTATGTTAATAAAATATTGTAAGAATTTTATAATTTTTTTCTTTTTACCTATTTTATAAGTAACTATGTAAAATTTAAAGGTATTCATTTAACTGTATAAAACATTTTATACAGTAATGTCACAGAATTAATTTGTCAAAAAACAAATCAATAGCGACAATACAACAAAAGCCACTCTCAACTAACTGTAGACTGAATGTTTAACAAATATATAAAAAAGCGTTGTAATAATTTAAAAAATCAATACAAAAATCGTGCGTCAACAGTTGACGAATCTGGGGCAGAGAAATTTACAAAAAAAAAAAAAAACAACATTCTAATGTCATTTGCGCTTTGAATACGTCAACGACCTGTTGAATGGCGTAGTAAGTTTGCCGCGAAAATATATGCCCGTGTCATTGACTCTACACGTTTTGAGTTCATCTTGTTATTGATATAATTGTGGTTATGTGGGGACGAGATATACTCATGTGAAGGTCATAGGTTCTTATTACAAAAAATTGAGAGATCAATCACTAAATCAGCAAGAAATATCTACATGTGTATTTCGCATATATATTATGTATGTAAAATATATAAATTTGTTTCCCTTTGTGTCATTTCATGTAAAGATGCTAATAATAAACAATATGCAGCTTTTTTTATTCTTTAAATAGGTTAAATATACGCGTTAAGCGATAAAAGCATGATAATATTCAAATAGTGAATTCATTATCTATTTGTAACGTATACTATATTTTACGTATATAACTGTTAATATTTTTTTTAATAAATATAATAAATAATAATAATAGAATGAATCCTTTTATACATCTATTTTTTTCATTCAGTCAATTACAGAACAAAAACTTAAAGATTTCATTCCAACTCAATTGTAAGTGATAAAAATACATGTTGCAAAGAATAAAAAAGGCTAATAACACTAGTAACACAGCACTAAAAGTTAATATCCGTTTGTTTGCAAGTGGAAAAATACAGAAAACGCATTATTCAGGTCTCGATGTGTTCCAGATTTGTATCCCGTTAGGCGGAGAAAGTGGCTGCAGACCGCTGACAGTCTATGCAAATTATGCAATTACCTACACTCGGGTAAATGAAGAAAGCTGAGTAATATGTATGAAATTGTTTTATATTCTTGGTAACAGTTAAAATTTGATGCATTTCGACTTATGTTATATATTATGGATGTAACAGTTTTGGGTTGTTTTGCTGTTTCGATATTTTTTTTTTGCTTATGGGTAATAAATAAGGTAATGTAATTGTTACAATAATGTTCGTGTATCTATATCAATTAAGTTTATTATAATAGTATACATAAGAGAAATATTTATTTTTAATAAAAAGTAGGTAAATACATGAAATTGTTAATTTGTTATTCAAATTTAAAACACTCAAAACATACAACGTAAAAGCCACTACAAGGAAAACATAACAAATCAAATTCATCTGTCACAATTACATCATTTCTCTGTAGTGTACAGTTATGCGCAGATACAGCAGCTTTCCATCTAACAAGAATGATCTAACGTGACAAAGCGAAAAAATGATGCCGCCCGCCATATTGGTGTGATGGCCGCAAAAAAACTAACGGAATAAAATACCTAAACGCCGACCGGAGAAAGGCTTTCGATTGTCCCACATTTCACCGCACGCGAACCGACAAAACCGCGGTACAACACAAGTATTGCTAATTAAAACCAATAACTTATCTTACGCACACAACATAAACGTCAAATTCGTTTGGCGCCATATTTGACGTTTGTAACAATTCGCCACGGCTTATCGCATACGCTGAACGCAACTCGTCTCGTTCTATTATTCGAATATAATATAGATGTCTCGCTCGCTAGACATTGAAAAAGAAAGCACTGTTTTTGCCACAATTTACGTGAGTATGTCGAAGAAAGCTATGCGAGTATGTAATATTAGAAACGCCGGTTTTATACAGTTGCATTACTAAGTTGCATAAGAAAATTGCATTTCCCCGATTCACTCAGCGACATTGTGATTTCTATTAAGTATCGATATGGTTTATGCTTGTAATATGTCAGCATATGTAATCTGTAATAAAATGGATATTATGAATACTGACACCGTGGTGACGAAGATAACAAGGACTTGGTACTGTAGTGTAACTCAAGACCCATTGGGAAAATATTAATTTTTTTGCTCTAGACAAAGTGCAGGGTAGGCTCCTGTCATTCAGCTATAATATAAGAGAAGAAACTCTTTAACATTCCATGAAATCGTTATGGCGATTCCGGAACGATCGCAGTTATAATACAGTTTATTAGAAACAAAATTAACCTATACATAAACAGAAAAATGTCGATAGCTGCTTAAGTTACTGAAAGAACTGCAGCGCAGCGTCATCTTTTTTTTCACCATTTTTAATATGTACAAATACAAATATGACTACTATAAATTTAATTAAATATAACATTTCATAAATGCTATTCCATGATTAGTGATGTACACAGTAAATCAAGCATTTCTAAAAATATCGATTACTCATATAAGCAAAAAATGTCCTAAAAGCATATATTGTTAAAAGCATGCACATTAGGTGCTCATCCGGACGTAGGTGGCGATCACTGTTGTACGTTACAGTATAGGTTGAATCATAAAGATAATGTAGATACGATTAACTGTATGTAATACGGTGCTATTACCGCTAAATAAGCATGCACGTTAAAAGTGACGCGGTCAATTTTTCATTTTCTTAAAACTAATTTGTTATAACAATATTAGAATGACAGAACAAAGACGATTGATTAAAAGATAAATAAGACAATTCCTCATTTTTTAATTGATTTATTATTTATCATATTGTACCGCCGATGATTAAGACTTTTGTCCCGTTATTGGCAATTTTTTTTAATAAGTGATTGTAAGGTTGTAATGAAATATATGTTTAAAGAAATTGTTTCTAACATTTATTTAAGCTACGAAGTATGTAATGCTTACAGTTATTATTTTAAAAAAATGGGGATTTTGATATTTTTATGTTATTACAATAGTTATGTATTATATTCGAACAAATAGTACGCATATTCGTCATAACTTTTTTAAACAATCTGACATTATAAATACCAATGACTTGATTTTTGACGCATACGACATGAATCATTAAGACCAGATCAAATTGTCTTATGCCCGTCAGCGTCTATAAAAGTTCAAAAAACACATAAAACCTGACATTGACCTTGTGTTCCTTTAACAAGCTATGATTATAATAAATAAAATGATGCCACAGACCCTAACAACAGCATAATATATAATTGCTACATCCTACGTAACACTCCATTAAGCTGGTACGTGACTTTGAAACCGCGATATAAACTATAATTTCTCGTCAAAATCAGAAAGCGCGGCAGATTTACACCGGCCAGCCGACGTATACTAGTGACTGATTCATTATAATAATTTTTTACTGTTACATTCGTTCCATTACGTGTTGATATTAAAAATAAAATAGTATTTTTCCAACTAAACTAGCAATGGTAGTTAGTTTTTCTGCCTATCTATAATTTGATTTTTTTTATTAATATTTTCTTGATTTTTCAAACATATAACAAATAAATTATATTTATTTATTTTATTTTTTAAATTAAAATTGTTAACCAAGCAATGTATGGCTAACAAAGCGATAACCACAATAAGGTTAGTAACAGAACTGGCTGGCAATCTCGGCGAAATGTAAGCAAATGTGGGTCAGTGCTATAACGGCCTGCGCTCGATGTCCTCTGCACTGTTACGTGTGGGAAATTAGTTGAATTTGGGACGGTTTTTTTTTTTACCATTGTTTTCATTATGCCACTTTAACCTTTACCGTTAGTGTCATAGATACAGATAACTTTTTTGTTTGAGGCTAATGATAAAATGTGTACAGCCAGTTAATATGGATTATTTATCTTGTTATTGTTAATTTTAGTTTTTTTTTATTTAGATTATTTTTCTATGTATTGTTTTTATTTATTTTTATTATAATAGATGAATATTATATTTAATTAAATTCTTTCTCTAAAAACAGGATAGGTAGCATTGAGAATGCCCCAATTTTTTTATTTTATCTTAATAAAATTATTATCTCATATAAGAAGAAAATTCTTCGTAATTTTCTATTATATTTAGTTTTAAAAGATATTTACTTTAGTTATAACAAGTGTCAAACAGATGGATAAATAATATTCATATCAGTACCGTCGAAGTAATCGAGTGGAAGCTCACTTTCCCCGGTTAAGATCTCAGCTGTAATAACTAACAACTATGAACACTCAAACTCTAGTGCACTAGTCTTGAACTGAGGTATTTATTTGTGATAATTACGGAAATTGTCCTGTTGAAATGTTTTAAAGTTCAATTGAAATTTTTGCCTACTATTCAAATAAAATGTATATTGTATATTGAAAATAAATTAATGTTTAATACTTATTGTAATTTATTATTGATTTATTTAAAAAAATCGTTCAATTCTTAAATAAATCGAATGTTCTTAAATAAATAAAATAATAATAAATTAAAAATATTTTATAATTCTATGTAATCATCTCAATTATATGACTTAACAGATACCTATATTCAAATATATGTCATAAATCAATATTATGGCCAAATTACACAAAATCTTTGTCTATGTGTTATTCTGGTGTAGGAGCTATATGACTGTGAAGTTTTACCTAAATTCGTTTAGTAGTTTTTGTGTAAAATAGATACAAATATACATCCTTAGGAACTATAGCATTTATAATATTAGTAGTATTAAAATTAATAAAAACTCAACCTAATATGTATATGCAATATTCAAAACACATTAATCCCACTATATGCATCTAGCTTGTAGGCAGCTTTCACTGCAACGGCACAGTGCAGCGGACTTAGGCTATCATAATTAATAATTAATAAAATGATAATTACTTGGACCTGTCACGTAAAACTCGATAAGGCGTAATTACATCCTGTAACAATTGACTTTAGTCTGAGTGAACGGAAACAATGTTTTATATGTCGATGATTTGGAATAAATTTAAGGCAAATCGCGGCGTTGAATTCCGCTACTAGGCACGCAATGTCTCGAATTCGGTTGATATGCGGTCAACGGAAACTGAGTGTCTTGACACTATGTTGTCTCTGACTACCCTGGTATGCGGGATAAAACGTGAAACTGACATGATTAGGATAAATTTAGCATTTAGCATTATTTTATATTTTTTAGCTTCACGCTTTATTAATGGTTAATCAATGAGTGAGAAATTAGCGCCAAACGTTACAGTCCCTGCATACTTCTCTCACCTCGTCCACAGTCATCAACCGATTTATACATGCCCTTCGGGGAATCTTCATGCTTTTTACATGATCTTCCTTTAGTATTGCCAATTTACCAATAAAATATTTACGCAAAAATTTTAACGATTCGTATATATTGAATCATTAATAAAGATATTCAGCACGATTTATATTTGTTTCTTGGTCTGGTGTAGCGTTTCGTTTCTCTAGGAACATAGAGTGAGTGTTAAACTTTGTTCTATAACTACTAACTCTCTATAACTGTACAATTTTAATTATTAAAAGATTTTTTTTATTTTAAATACGATGATGTTACACTAAATTATGATTTTATAGAAATAAATTAAATCTCAAGAATAAGAGCAGCAGAATAATTGGTTAAAAAAACAAAGCACGGCGTTGAGTTCCGTCAGTCAACACGCAAAATATTCAATTTCGGGCGGAAAATCAAGAACAGAGTGTTTTTATACTAGGCTTCAAGCTGCTTCTTTAAAATGTAGCAACTGCTATCGTACTTACTTGCGATAGACGAGTTCTCTTGAAAATAATGCTTTTTGCATATCCTATCTATTAAATTATTATGTATATAAGTGGAACACGAAGGAAAATCAAATGATGATTCGCAAAAAGAAAATTATACAAAGTGAAAATCGCTTCTTGCACATAACCTATTAGTTATTTGCATGAGTGTAATAATCAATTATCTATTGTAATTTCTAATTGCTATCGTGTCCCTAAGGCAAAGGAAAGCTATCGTTGAAGTGATATAGTAAGTTTTCAAATGAATAACTGTAAACATTAAAACTTTTAATTAACTTTTTAATGCTTATTGGAACCGATAGGTTCTTGGTATGAATGCAATATCAATGCTTATCACATCTTTATAATTATAGGGTCCTATTTAAAAAATATCAATTTTTGTGAAACGTATATATTTTTTTATTTTTTTTTTAAATTTAGATTTTTTTTTTTATTTATATTTTAATTTATATTCTTGTTTTAATGAAAATCTAGAAAGATCGTAGTTTTAAGTCGGTTTGTGACAAAAAATCAAAATCATGATTTTTTACTAGGTCCCTATAATTCTAAAAGTGCGATATTATGTTTATTTACAATATGTGCTTCTAATTTAGGGCATGCATGAAGAGGCTAATGACTGTGGACAAGGCGAAAGAGGTATGAAGGACCGTAGCGTTTGGCGCTCCGTTCTCTCTGACTACCCCGCTAGGGATAAAGCGTGAAGTTAGATAGCTACCTAACTTTTTTTTACCTACCTAGGTAATTTAAAAAAAATAAACGTCTTAATTTAACTACATTTTCATTTTACGTTACTTATCCTCAACTTCTAATTTACGGTCATTCGTTTTAAATAATCATTAAAAGCTGCAAATGAATAAATTATAATATAACAGGTTTACAGTTATAACTATTAATAATATAAATAACTTATTTAATAACCGCGTTAATTCTCTGAACTTCATATAAAAACGCCATTAAAGCAAAAATGCCTGTACTATGTGCTAAGTGTTATATAAAAAAATACCGCATAGTTTTACTGTCGTTTAGGACATAATAAAAAAAACTATACTAACATCATTTCCTACCGGCAAATTTTCCGGTCATGTAATATTAGCGAAGCTTTCCGTACACGTAACCTGGCATTGGCATTGCGTGCGTATACGCAACACGCACACTAACAAAACCCTATGAAAGTGTAACGTACAGTACTTTCACTCACACAGGTGCATCTATATATACACTGTGTGCACACAAACGCACACAAACGGAAAGTGGTTGATGGTAGTGTGGGTAAAGAAAGGTGTTTAGCTAGGTGAAATGGGCACAAATACATAATGTCTGATGGCTGAATTAAACGGAACAGGCAATTAAAATAAACGATTGATACAATGCTAGATGCTAGTTATCTTATACTTAAAGATATTATTAATATATATGATTTTATAGATTAAATATATATTAGAAATGTACTAGATATTTAGTTTTAATTAAAATAAGTAATAATTAAGCTAAGCGATTTTCTAAATTATGTTGCTGTAGTTTTCTTAATAAGGTTCAATTTTTTTATTTAAAATCAACGTAGAAATAACACTGCACGTGCAAAATTTACTGTTGTTTTTTTCTACTTCACGCTGTATCCCGCATATAGCAGGGTAGGCAGAGAGAACCTGAAAATTTAGTGTTAAGACACTCCGTTCCTCACAAAATTTACTGTCTTACGTACATTTATATATAGAAAATTTTAACAGATAATAAATAACTTTAAATCCTACAAATTATTCATAACTCATTAGAAACCATAAACAAATATTTTTAAAAAGTTACTTTTTTAATGTTAGTCGTTAAAGGTCGCAATGGCATTACACTAAGTATTGCGAAGTATGACTTCATTGAACGTTAGTTCCACTTTTCTCGGTTTTCTCTTAGTGAAAGGGCCTATAGAAGGTTCTCGTGTTTCCGAACTAGAATTACAGACTGATAATCTATCAAATTATAGAGGAGTGTTATAAAGATATATTGTTAGTGGTAAATGCGCCCTGTTCTAGTCTAATAACTCGTTATGGTACCTGTTGAATTATGTTGTATATGTAAATTTGAAAATGTAACATCTACATTTTAAAGTTAACTTAAAGACTGCTTATTTGAAAATTAAGCATAAAAACTGGTTATTGTTTTTGTCTTGTTATGATACATCAATAATAATTTAAGAAAGATCAAGCTGTGCTTGATGTGCTTATTTATTGAAGAGGTGCTTCTTACGTGCGATAGCGAAATTAATAAGGAAATTTCAGGAACTAAATTTATAATGGTAATAAAGCATGATTAGATAAATTTTTTTTTTCGATTGTTTAGTATGCTGTTGGCCCTATTGGCCTCGACAGCGAAGGAAAAGATCAATTATAATGCTTTTACGCAAAGAGTTACAAAAATATCAAAAAAATATCTAAAAAATTAGAATTTTCTGATTTTTACACATTACAAATGCTATTTCTAAACGAATTATCAAGTATCATATGTACTATATATAATATTCGATAAATCATTTTGCACTTAAGGTCTCGAACACGTAGTCTATGTACATTCGATTATACTCGACTAAATCGCTTAAAAAAATCTCTTTTTAGCAACTGTAAAAAAAAGCCTGCAAGTACCGCTTTATGATTTTCTAATAACACTCAGATACCGGTAAAGTACGAACAGCCGAATATAAACATAATAACAATCTTACATAAACTGTCTTGACCTACAATTTGAGAGAAAGGTCTAGGCCCCCCTACTTGTATTGTGTTTAAGCGACTTTATAGTATTGAAAGTAGTAAATATAAAATATTTAGAACTGATAAAAATATAAGCGATATCTGTATATTCAGTATGAAACTAATTGAAGATAGACGTAATACATTGTTTGTTAATCGGTGTAACTTAACGCCGTACTCTATCTTTGTGTTATACATACATACATACATAGCCTCACGCTGTATCCCGCATATAACAGGGAAGGCAGAGGGAACATATTGTTAAGACACTCCGTTCACTTTTCGCCTAATTGAGGCATTGCGTGCTGAGTGACGGAACTCAACGGTCTTTGTCTTATTTGGACTAAAAGTAGAAAACTGAGTGATTTGCCTCTAGAATTTCTTTTTCTAACACATATCTATTTCATGCCACCCTATAAAATTACAATCTTATATAAATACAAAAATTTTTTTAAAAGTTAAAACATAATTAATAGTGCAGTCACTGGGGCGTTAAAAACCTTGAAACCACGAACCTCTGAGGGAAGATGAAATTGTATATTTTTTTATTATAAAATCAAATGCACAACTTTTAAATAGGTACAGATTATTACTTATAGTTATTCTTAACAAAACACCGCAAAAATCATTTAATTTCCTCTAACCATTAGAGATCCGAGGTAAAATGCCCTTGACACTGCACTATAAGAAAATATATATTTTTGATGATAGAATGAGATTTACTGTTATAGATTTTTTTATTATTTATACTTATTTTTTAAACAAATCTTTTTTTTTATTCAGTACCTGATACTCCTGATTCTATTATTGGGATCTGAATGATGGTATTTTATTGAATGAATCAATTAAAAGTAAAAAATAATTACAACCACGAAAGCTGTATACTTTTATTACTTCACACTTATAATTTTTAAAAGATAAAGTTATCTTTATCGATTACAAGCAACGGTAAAAAAAATTTTAACTGTACATATCCAAAAATTGTTATAATGTATGCAAATACGTTAATTATGGTAATGAGTATTTATAAGTATAATGTCTGATATTGAATATTTTTAAATAATTAGTCAAATAATAAGCTCTTACATAAACCGGCTTGACCCAGAACTTGAGAGAAAGGTATGACCCCCTCTCTTATGTATTCGTCCATTAGCGTTAAAGCGTGAGGTTTAATATTTTATACTACTATATAATAGTTGCTTTGCTTATTATAAATGTAAATATGTATTATAATTCGAAAATAGTAATTATAGAAAATATATAATTTTAGGTTGATTTATAACAATGGAATGGAATGGAATCTTTCATTTCCTGGATTTGGTAACAAGGCAAAAGCGCAGCGTTAAGTTCCACCACTCATTCCGCCATTCACGCAATGCCTCAATTCGGCGGAAAGTGGGGAACGGAGTGTCTTAACACTAGGTTCCCTCTGGCTACCCTGCCATATGCGGGATACAGCGTGAAGCTATGTATGTATTTATAAGAATTATGATATTTCCAAAGTTCATTATTTAGTCATTATCGTAGTAATTTGTTTTTTTTTTATATTTTTTTATGATTAAGAATAAGAATGAACTGTACGTATGAATGGGTATTTCTTTATAAGGGTTGACGGGAAAAAAAATTCTTCCACCGATAAATCCATCTTTGTGTAATCTACTTTTTTTCTTTATGTATTTCTTTAAGTACAATAAATAATATAATAATATATTAAAAAAATTAAACAAAATTAGATAATATATAATATGTACACAGATAAAATAAATCTATATAAGTACTTTTAAACTGTATTATCCTAAGTATAATATATTTCATTAAAAAGAAAAAAAAACTAAATTTGAAAAAAAAATAATAATAATATAAAAAGGTGAGTTAGCAACAGACTGTCGTATAAATAATAAATATTACATAAAAGCTGCATGACCCAGAACTTGAGAGAAAGGTCTAGTCGTTCTCCCACTTGCGTCAAGCACTTTGCATCTTATTACAGCGAATGGCATACACTGACGTTTTAATTACGAATCAAGCTTGTATATAAATATAATTTTGTATTAAAATTTATACTTTATACATTATTAACTATTTAATAACTTTTATAATTATCTTATACAAGATTGCTCTTATGTTAAAGATTCTGTAAGTTTCTTAACTTACAGAATCTTTAACATTTGAACATAAACGTAAATTAGTAGGTATGATAAGAAAAAAGATTTTAAAAATCTACAACTTATTTCCATACGAGATATAATATACACTAATGTACTAATGTATGTAGCTGTATCATGCATTTATGTATAAAAAAAACATAATTATAGAACTATGAATTATGAAATCTTTACCTTATCTATAAAGAATATGGCTCGACTGGATAACATGGACTTGACTAGATGTTTCTTTCATTTTTCCAAATACTTTAAATAATGCTTTGAAATCGTTCAAGTTCTTGAAATTGCACATTTAAGGAAGCTTGTAGAAATTTATAATCTTATGTTCTCTTGATAAATAATCTTCGCATTTTACAACCTTTTATGACAGTCACTGTTACTTTACACACAATTAACTTCTTGAGAACGAGTTGCTACTGTATATTCATTTAGGTATTACTAATAATAATAAAAAAAAATACAAAACAGAAAACCAACTTCAATCAAAATGATAAGCGCCTCCTTTTTCAAGTCGGTTAAAAATATTTTGATTATTTTAGGCGCCAAATTCATGACTCGTTAAATTTATTACTCTACCAAAGATGGCGCCGCTACATACGCACTGGTTGTGTTACATTCAGCCGACATGTCCACATACAGACAGAAATATTATATTTCAAGTATAAGCGTATCCAGTCCATCCGTTTAACCTAGATATATCTATGACCTATCGCTAGTCTCTGGCCGCGAGAAAGCGGGCCCTACTAGCTTTCCCTTCATGGGCCGCTTGCCCCCAATAGGGCTGTAATATGAAAAGTTTTGCGTTTAGTTTTCACAGAAGCTATGTTAATAAATAACGTTTATATAATTTAGTTAGCTATATGGACTTTTTATAAAAAATTCCATCCATATGATTAATTAATAAATGCTATTAGATAGTTTTATCAATAATTATTTAAAATATCAGATTGGAAAATATATAAACAGTGCGAGCCAAGCCGAAACGTGGACAGTCACCATTGGGCTGGTCCACGAACAGCAAAGGCAGCTTAGTGTGCAATGGAATGCATAATGCTTAGGATTTCTCCGGCAGATAGAATTCACAATGAAATCATTTGCCAGAGAACTAAAGTCACCGACATTGCGCGCAAAACCTGCTGCTCTCAAGCCTGCTGGTTGTAGTGGAATTGAGCTGGTCATGTCTTCAGACGTAATGATGGTCGATGGAGGCGACACGTGTCAAAGTGTGTATGACGCTACGGGTGGATGAGAGCTGCCCAAGACTGGGGTGGTTGACAATAAATAAGGCCTACGTTCAGCTTAAATATAATATTTAACTGAAATAATTCTGTTTTTTTTTCTAGGTGTAATATGAAATAAATTAGGTGTGCAAATACTTTTTTTACCCACTGTATGTACCTAATTGAAGAATTGTAAATGAACCGCAAAAAAAATATTTTTTAGATGATCATTAATTGTTGCAACAAATAATGTTTAACAAAATGTTTTATACATATTATTTTATAGGCTTATTATTAAATTTAATGTTTCAAAACGTACTATATTAAAAAAACGTTATATTTTTTTGAAGCGCCATCTGTATAAAATAGCGTCAATTAGTTTAATAATTTCAAACGTTGCAATAATATGCTTACAGTGACATCTTGCGTCTATTCATATTATTATTCTGAAAATAAATAATTTTAATAAGATTTTATAAAATCATTTTATTTTATTTAACAACGTTTCATTTTATCGTTATTTTTGTTTGTATTTTAATAAAATATTAAATGCTTGGTAGTTTTTTATACTTGCAACACTTAAAAATGCAGTTCCTCATTCCAGGAACCTATATTTTCAGCACTGGCCACCCAACAGCTCAATCTAGGAAGTGCAGGATCTGCTAGCAGAAATTATTGTTTTCTATTATTTTTATTCAATGAAATACCATTAAATAAAACGTTTAATGTTTCACCAAGATGATACCGAGATGAATAAGTGTCTTTGTGGGGCGAGTGCATATAATTTGAGCAGGACAAGAGAAGCAGGTGTGACAGGAACAAATACCGCATAGACTAATTTAAAAATAATTAATTTTACCTTCGCTTATCATTTGCAAGTGATAAATATTTGTTTATGTAGCAAAAAGAAGTAACTCGCTAGTGTTATGCTGGATTGTTTTTATGTGATATAATCGTCATAATATTTGACCCACTTACGGAGCCTTGTGGGTTGACCTATTGGAAACGAATGCGGACAGCGCTATGTTATTTTTAGGATGTAGCTTTGCAGCTAATTAAATATTTATAAATGTCTTTCGCGATGCAGAATTACCATTCGAAGTTCTGTAAACGATTTACCTTAATTTTTATTACTGAAATATGGTGAGTCCTTTGTTTTACCTTGTATGTGTTTTTACTTTGACATTTGCTAAACGTTTTTAATAATTACTATTTATACAATAAATCTTGTTTACTAAATGTACGCGAATGTATCTAATGTGTACGAAATTTCAATTAAGTGTAGTTAATAAAAAAAATAAGAATTCTTGTTAGTCTAAAAATACTAATCAGTTCAATTACACATTTTTTTAAATCATTATTGACATCTAACAATTAGATTTATTCTTATTTACACTATTCTTATACCATTTTTGCAGCTTTATTTTAAAAATGGTGTATCTTTACAGATAAGGGAAAACTAAATATATAAATGATACATAAGAGATGTAAATATAAGTAAATGTTAAAAGTGTGAATGGAACAACTTCCTTTGAGGGATCAATTTATCAATAGAAGAATTTCTTTTAATAAATATCATTTCTCGACTATCCTAGAATAGAATTTTGCTTAATATGTTAGAATTACAAATAAGCCAAAATTTTTTACCTATAGAAACTTCCGGTCTTATAAAGTTAGTTTAACTTATATTAATAATGAAGTTATTATGGTCACTTAGTATGAGAATTTTGTGAGATTTATTATGGGATTAGCTTGACTATAGAAGGGTGGATGTGGGCCTTAAGCCCTAAGGCTGGATATAGTCAGTAATGAAGAAGCAAAATGTTCGCACTCTATCGTTAATTGTGTGCACATTTACTTATCTCTTGGTTGGTGCCGCTGTATTTGACGCACTCGAGTCTACCACAGAGAGGAACAGATTTGAGGTTTTGCAAGGTAAATCTATATATCTTAAATATTCGATATGTTTTGTAATATTTCATTATTTATTTATTTAGTTATTTTCTTTTCTCTATAGTTATTCCAATAATTTTATTAAAAAAGTTGTAACATTTATTGAAAAAATATTTTAGTAAGCTGATTGATCTTTATTGTAAGACTATTATCGTTTTTATAAAAGGTTTAAAAAGTATAAATATATCATGATTTTAGTAAATTTTTATTGTTTTTTGTTTCATAAGTATGTGATTGACACTAAAACCTCAAAAATAAGTAAATATTGATTAAATAATAACTAAAGTGTAACTATTCTCACACAAAGCCAATAGATTTTTATAGATTAAGCTGAAGGAGATCTAGAATTAGATCAAGTTCCCTACTTGATTGACTAAAAATATCAGTCTGTGTTTAAAAATAGCCAACTTGTGTGGTCTTTTCAGTTGCTTATAGGTTGTCGATCATCTTACTTTTATTTATATTTATATATTTCTCATTATAAAGCAGCTTTGTCTTGCTTCTCTCTCTTTGCTTTATCCTCCATAGCTGGGTAGTGAGAGAAAATCTAGGGTCAAGATTTTTGCTGGTTTCTGAGATTCGGGTATTATAGGTGACGGAGCTCAATGACTTGCTTTTTTGTAAATTGTTGGTAAAACTAAGCGCAGTGTTGTGTTCTGCCACTCAATAAATTATATCTTCAATTCAATGGAAAGCGCAGAATAAACTTTTGACAATAAAAAAATGAAGCCATATAAAGCTGTTTTTAAGAATTACTTTTCCACTTAAGTTTCCAATATATTTTAATTTATTCCATTTATTCCAGCTATCGAAGGCATGATAATAAGCAAATATAATATATCAGAGGAGGATTTCCGAGTAATGGAGACAGTGGTGCTCAAGTCGGAGCCGCATAAAGCAGGCCAACAGTGGAAGTTCACAGGAGCATTCTATTATGCTACTACTGTACTTACTACTATTGGTAAGAATTTAGTACTTATAATTATATTATATTTAAAAAAATATATAATATGTGTTATTCTGATACATCCACACTGTATCCCTCATATAGCAGGGTAGGCAGAAGGAACCTAGTGTTAAGACACTCCGTTCCCCACTGGGTTTGTTATTCTGATGTTTCTTATAATATCTGATTATATTACTGGAGAGTTCTATCGAGCTCTGTTTAGATCTAGAATATTATTTGTATGAAAGAGTAATAAAAATACAAACATTCTCATAAATTTTCACATTTAAAATATTACTAGGATTGTGTACACACTGTTATAACAGTTGGGTGGGTTCAATCCCATTTGGGAGACAGTTTTAAGTATATACTATTTATTTTCTTAAAGATGCGTTTTTTCCTCATTAATTGAGTTTCTTCAGAGAACTACCGTAATATAACAATATATGGTATTTAGTTGTTTCAAATTATCTCTATAAATTTATAGTTTATATATATATATATATATATATATATATATATATATATATATATATATATATATATATATATGTTTATATTTGTGTGTATATAGATTCTTGCGTTTTTACACCTGCAAATATTTTACTCTTGCTCTCATATCCATAGGTTGACTGGAAGAAATTTCTATTAGAAATAAGTCCACCTTTGCCAACAATGTTGTTTATACTATACTAATTGTTTTTACAAAGTGCGATAAAGAATATATATAAATCGCGAGAAACAAAAAGCATTTTTTTAAAATTACTAATATATATTATGAGAAGGCTTTTATGTCAGCTTTATATGGACATAGCCGCAAACGTTTGAAGACATGGTATTTGACAGTTTAATTCAAGCTTTTTTTGTGTTTTTACACTTTAGAATAGTATAAAAAATGGACTTAACAGTTTTATACCTTGAGCTGGTCTGAATATTATTTCACCAGATGCCTCCCACGACTTCTTTTATGTGGACTAAACCTAAAACTCCTTTTCCAAAGGTATCCAAGAAGGGTAGGAATTTCGAGAAATCCTCTCTTAGTGTTCCCCTATACTTCCAAAAGAGCTTACATGCCAAATTTCAGCCTTCTAGTGTCGCCTATACGCTGTCTGTCAGTCACTTAGTAACATAAGCGTTTTATTTATATATATTACTTGCTCATTTACAATTTTTAATAATTCCACAGGCTACGGACATTCGACTCCAGCGACGATAGGTGGCAAGTTATTCACGATGTTCTACGCGATTGTGGGTATACCTTTAGGGCTTATCATGTTTCAAAGTATTGGTGAACGTGTTAATAGGTTGAGCAGGTTAGTTTAATTGACATTTATTTATTTTATGGGGGTAGTAGGCTCGAATTTTTTTAGGGGTTATGTTTTTTATATCTACTATTGTTTTGTATACTATTGTTTTGTTTTTCCTATTTTAATCTCTATCTGATTTACAAACAATCTGAATACATTGTTTTCTTACATACATACATACATAGCTTCACGCTGTATCCCGCATATAGCAGGGTAGGCAGAGGGAACCTGAGGACCTAGTATTAAGACACTCCATTCCCCACTTTCCGCAGAATTGAGACATTGCGTGCTGAGTGGCGGAACTCACCGCCGCGCTTTGCCTTGTTACCAAACCCAGGAAATGAAAATACTAAACTTACATGTCCTAGAGTGGGAATCGAACCCACAACCTGTCGCGTTTACAGTCGCACGCTTGTGCCTTTGCGCCACGACAGGCATTGTTTTCTTGTACTATGTATTTTCTTTTACTTCTTGCTTTTTTGTTAATTATTTTTTATTTTTTGGGTGTACAATAAAGAGTTCCGTATAATTCCGTGCTATCCTTAAATTAGGTGAAATCGAAGTTAAATTGTTCAGGTCAGGCATTTTATTTAAATACCACAAGATGTTTAATTTGCTTCATTTCTTTTGTTCTATTCCTAATAAATGATCAAATCCTAAAGCCTATATAGTTTATAACTTTAATATAGCAAACGATTTGTCAACCTATTCACGCTTGGTATGGATATAGCGATATAATAAGGCAAATGCCTGTACAATATTCGACGTATAAAGATTGATTTATATATAGAGTGCTTATTTAATAACCTAAAAAAAAAACAAGTCATATGAACACTAAAACAAGGAACTTGTCTCTCCTGGTTGAAATTATTAAAAAATATATTTTATTTCAGCGTAATAATAAAATCTATAAAGCGCGCTATGAATTGCAAACAAACGAACGCCTCCGAAGTGGACCTCATATGCGTAGTGACCACACTCTCCTCCCTCACTATAGCTGGTGGTGCGGCGGCTTTCTCAAAGTTCGAAGGGTGGAGTTATTTTGATAGTGTATACTATTGTTTTATCACTTTGACCACTATTGGTAAGTAAAAATTTATATTTCTCCGCTTTCTACCTGAATTAAAGATACTCAGTGGCAGTACTTAATGTCGCCCTTTAATTTATTAGACCTGGGAAATGAAAATTATCCCAAATGGGAATTGAATCCACAGTCATCGTGTTTACAGTCAGATGCTGTCCTTTTACGTCTCTTTAGTAGATATGTATATTTATTAATTAAATTACTTTCTTTGAATGCTCTGTTTTGAATAACATGTCCAAATGGTCTATAATTAACTTACTTGTAAGATTTTAAAATTTATTTTGATCTTAGTGAAATAATATTATTATGTTTCAATAATACTAGCTTTTCTCCACAATTTAGAGTGGATTATAAAATATAAAATCCCGTTTGCTTCATTTCTCTGTAAACAAAAAAAATACACAGATTAAGGTATTCCTTAATCCACAGAAAACGAGAACGACAAAAATTTGGTAGTGCAATTGTAAAAAGACTTACCTCTACCTTACCTCTCTGTACCGGCATCTCTAAATATACCGGCTTCTCTTAATCTACCGGCTTATCTTTTTAAAATTTTGACCGTTTTTGAATTTCTCTCTACTTATATATAATTTTACTTATTTTTACAGGTTTCGGAGATATGGTAGCGTTACAAAAGGACAACGCGTTGAATAAAAAACCGTCGTATGTGATGTTTGCATTAATATTCATACTATTCGGTCTGGCGATAGTGGCTGCCTGTTTGAACCTGTTAGTACTGAGATTTGTTACTATGAACACGGAAGACGAGAAGCGGGATCAACAGCAAGCTGAACAGGTATTTAGTAGATTTATTGTTAGAGAAATTAATAATAATACTTTATTGCCTATAAAAGGTCATCATAAAAAAACTGTTTTATTACAAGTGATTTCTCGACTTATACGATGAAAGGCACAAAAAGTATTAATTCAGTAAATTATCAGTTTGTCTTGCTGTATATGAAAATAATTTTAAAATTCTATTGTACTGGGTTATAGTTTTTTTTTTCGTACCTATATTTAGTTTGGAAATTTCAGAAGAGGTCTAAAACTATTTTTTGATCTTATTTTGATGATCTTACAATCTTGGTATGTATATATATTTAAAACCTGTATGTATAACTCCTGTAGATCATATCTTTTAATAATAATTTCTCTGATCTGGATAGAGAAATGTTGATTATTTGACTTTGACTTTGACTTTGACTTGATGGATTCTGCCCCCTTAGAAATTGTCCATGCTTTAGAAAATAGGAAAATAGGATGGCTTAATATTAGATTTTTTAAATATACCTAAAAATATTTTTATTTGAAATAGTAAGTAACAATTAGTTGTTTAATTAGTTAAAGAACAATTTCTCGTTATCCTGGTCGTTCCTGCAAAAACATCAGAGCATGCAAATTAAAGGAGAAGAAAATAAAAGAGCGTTTGGAAGATTTTCTAATATTCATACATAGACAAATAGAAAGCATAAGAATGATAAATATGTTGTTATTACTAGAATTTTTATTAATTTAAATTATATTAATTTCAACAGGCGCAACAAGTGGCAGTTAGGTTAGAAGGCGATGTGATAACTGCGGACGGCGCGGTCTTACGAGGAGTTGCGCGCGGCACCCGCCTGCCCGCACCCGCCAGGCTTGTTAGACCTGGTAAGAAATAATTATTTATATAAGTTAATTTCTTTCATAACGTCACCCTTTCATGTAGGTAAAAAGTGCGGAAATTAGTATCTTGACACCAGGTTCTCTTTGCAAGTCCTATCCTGTTCATATAGGATATATCGTGACACTAAAACAGAATCATTCTTTTAAGTTAAGAAATTGTGAAAGTGGGGAACGGAGTATCTTAACACTAGGTTCCCTGTGCCTACCTATATGCGGGATACAGCGTGAAACTATAAATGAATGAAAGAAGTTAAGAAATTCTGTTCTCCACTTTTTTACCGAAATTTGGACAACGCGAGTAAGGAACTCAAAGACCAGTTTTGTTTTACCAGAACGGGTAAATTAAAATATTTGTATTATAATCCACTAATAACAATGAATTATAAATTCACAAAATCATCGTCATTATCAAATTAATAAAATAAATATTTATACTTTGTGAAAATATTTATACAAATATGTATGTCAATATATGAGAATAATTGATTTTGAAAGTGACAACTCCATTTTATTTCATAGCTTTTTTTTTTTATTAATAATAATGTTAATTTGTAATAAGATTCAGCTTTAATTATTTTTTTTACAAAATTAAATGTCTACTTTCAAAATCAAAGGCTCATATGTTGCTAAGAGAACTCTTTTACCCGTCAACAGAAAGTAATGCTAATTGTTTAAAAATTTTATGGTCTGTTTATACTAAATACAAGACATTAAAATTTTTTTTTAAATGCATTATCTTGTTATATATTTTTCAACATTTTTTCAAAATTTGATATTTTAAAAAACAATACCAATTTAGAAAGGTGAAAATTTGCTTCGGTTTTAAGTTACCACTACAAATGTAGTGGTAACTTAAACCTTTAGTATTTAGGCTTTTAATAAATATTAAAAGTCATCGTCGCGCAGTGGAACGATGGAACAATGTCTATCAATATGTCGAATTCGGACGGAAAGTAGAGAAGGAACAAACTGTTTTGACACTAGGTTATTTTTATTGTGCGGGATAAAGCGTCCTTAACTATTAAATTAGTTAGTATTTATTTAGCAGTTAAATAAATACGAATTGTATACTAAATTCCAGGTGATACATCAATGGTTCCTTTATATGTAGATGAAGAATATCCTCCCAGTGTGTGCAGTTGTTCGTGTAGCTGCTTTGGACCAAATAAGTGAGTTCATTTTATCTATATATACTTAAAATATATAATACTACAGTCATAAACGATTTCCAAGAGGCACGGGTTCAAATCACGCTACGCTAAAAAATATATATGTCTAAATATAATAGATTTTGTAAAAAAATATAAGATATTAATAATATTCTTCATTTTGGTAAGGCAGAGCGCTTGGATGGTTTCGGATGAGGGAAGAGGCGCGGGTTCGACTCCCGTTGCATTCAAATTTTTTATCGTTTTCTAAGTCTTTTATTCTTATGTGTCTAAGTTTTCCAAGTTAACACTAAAACTAAAAATACTATACTACTACTCACAAATATTCTTCTTTTTTTCTTTTCCAGATCGATACCCTACCGCGACCCTCTATCACCAGTCCCACCTACCAACATAAAGCAAATAAAAGCAAGAAACTACCGCGAATTAGGCAACATACCGCGTTACATAGAAAAATCGTCTTCCAAAAACCGTTCACAGTCCCTGAGGTTAAACTCCGCATCCGGCTATCTATACATGAACGCGAAAACCAACGAATTTCAAATAGACCCTGAAGATTTTCGAGAAATCGTTGCCAAAAGACGAGAACAATTACGCAAAGGAATGAATAGCTTCGAATTGTCTAATAATCAATATTTAAATCCTTATAATAAAGAAAGTCCACATAGTTCTTTATACTCTATGAACATTAGGAACGAGAATCGAAGCAACGACCCATTAGTTGACGATTACGATTCGGAAAAATCGAGTTATGCCAAAAAGAAATTAATGAAGAACATAGCGAGGAACACTCATAACAAACGAGTCGAGAACTACTTCTATGATGACGCAGTATTGCATTTCGATGACGAATACGCATTCGATGGATCGATTTTATTCGCGAAAAGAAGAAAATCGATTAATCAGAATTGGGAGGAGTTTACGTGTGATTTTAAAAATTCAACATATGACCAAATATCTAATGATGGCAGCTATGGATACTATTTGCCGGATGATGATGAGCAGGAATACTTTGTAAATGATATACTGTCTATCAGTCTGCCCCCGCACCGGGCGAGTATTTAAGTTAAATTAATTAGGTTAGATCTAAAAAGGGCCAATTAATATAAAAAAGACTTAAATCGTACGTTTAATGGCGTCGTGTTTTGTGTACTTTGGGTATATTGAAATAATTTCTAAAGAATAATATTTATTATGTATTTTTATTTAATTATTTCCTAAACTGATTATTTTTTTAAGTACATGTTATAAATAATAATTTCAATCGATTAATTAATATCGATTATATTGTGTTTTTAATCTGTTTCAAAACAGATGATATATTTTTCAAATTAAGTTATTTTTACTAAAATCATAGATAATATAAAAAACAATATTACCCAAAGTACATATTATGATGCGACTCCATTCAACGAAAAGTGCGAAGTTTTGCATAATCTCGATTCGTTAGCTTTTACACTTAGGCGGGTAGTTGCTTTTTTATTCTAACTTCATTAAAGCTTGGCATTTGTAGATATTGTAATATAGATGCTTCGCGAATTTAGGGTATTCTCACACGAATTGTATGTCATAATAAATAGAACGGCATAAAAACCGGAGAGTTTCTAACCTATGACGAAATAAGAGAGATGTTATTATGTCGATGTCTGTGTGTTTGTCTGTTTGTGGCATGATAGCTCTTAAAAAAAAGGACCGATTACGATGCGGTTTTTTTAAAATTTGAAAGCCAGTTTATTAGCTTTTTGGTAATAATCGATTCAGCAGTTTTTAAGCTGCTTTTCATATCTTTTCCAAAAAGATAATTTATTGGTTAAAAATTGTTTCTTTTTTTTTTATTTATACATATGCCTTTTTTTTACTTAAGTGTGAGAAACCCTAAATAGTTGAGAAGATTTTGTTCTTAATACTCGGTATATTGAAACTACTAATTGTAAATTGTCAGTATTATTATTTTTTTCATTTATATTTATTTATATACATTTATTTTCATTTAGTAGTGGATCTCATTTAAGGAAATTATGCCAAAGAATGTTACTTTTTTTGTAATAATATAAATTAATTATTTCTTATTTAAATTAAAAGTGCCAAAACTATTGGAATTAAAACAAAAGCTTTTCTTTATATTCAAGAAAAGGAAGTAAATGTTAAGTATTTATGTTATTTATTTCAAAAATAAAAAATATATATAAAACCTTTATTTGTTACAACTTTAAATTTAATCTATGTTGTGTTTAATTAAAAAAAAAACTAAATCTAAAAAGATTTAAAACGAAACTTCTATTTTTAATAATATATTGTATATTATAATTTTAGGTATTCTGAATTAATATTAAATTAGTTTTTAAAAAAAATGTTTGGAACATTTTGATTTTATCAATATAGTATTATACTACATCTGTAACAAACGTGAATATGTTGATAAGTCTAATTGCGTTTTTTTTTTTTTAATATTAATGGTCATTAGAATTGCTTCATTTATAAAGTGAATAAATGTCACTAATAACGCCTGTCGTGGCGCAGAGGCACAACCATGCGACTGTAAACTCGACAGGTTGTGCGTTCAATTCCCATTCCACCAAATGTAAAATCTAGTATTTTCATTTCTAGGGTTTGGTAACAAGGCAAAGCGCGTCGTTCAGTTCCGCCACTCAACAAATTCGGCGGAAAGTGGGTAACGGAAATGTTGAAAGAGAATGGAGTGTCTTAACACTAGGTTCTCTGGTTCCCTCTGCCTACCCTGCTATATGCGGGTTACAGCGTGAAGAAAAAAAAATAAATGTCGCAAGGAATCATGCAAATAATATACTTTCAGGTAAAACATATTTAACTAATATAAACACAGAATTTACAAATGAAAGTTAATCTTTAATATAGTTGCTCTGAAATGTAAGCATTTTCGATTTATCAACTTATTCGCGCCTTGTATGGATATATTATTATTACATTGAAATGCAAAATATAAGAATTTGGATGTTATTTATATTGTAATTTGAATTCTCTGAAATATAAATACTTCGAATGTTTAATTAATCGATATTTCAATTTCATCAAAATCGATTATTTTAGCCAATCAATACAATCAATATATCGATTAATTCCAATAAACAAAAACAATAAGATATGAGGAAATAATGCATATATATATATATATATATATATATATATTTCATGTAACGGTATATTAAATTAATAAGAAATAGCTAAAAATAATCGTCAGTAATATTTTTTTATGTTATGTGTGGAGTTAATCGACTATTTCAATGAATGGCTCAATATCGCTAATTAATTTATCGAGTGAGATTTCCCGTTTTGAATATGTCTAAAGCTTTTTGAAACATAATTGTAACAATGACGATTATGTAAAAAAAAGGAATTATTATTTTTTTAATAACCGTCATTGTTACAATTTTTTTGTGTTGGTTGGAGTTAATCGATTTTTGCATTAAATGGCTAAATATCGATATTTATTTCGAATTGGATTCCCTATTTTGAATATTTCTAAAACTTTCTTAAACATATAAATAAGATTTTTTTTAATGTTATTTTTTGCCACAATAGTGTTACAAAGTAAACACTGAAAATTAATTTCAAATACGAATTTATTGATTGAAATTGTTAGTAATCTCTATAATTAAATGTAATAAATATTATTAATGTACGCCATATTATTATTATGTGAAATTTGAAAATTTGCTATGTATGGTGAAACCAAAGATGTTTTTGGTAAATATTCTATTGCTTCAAGCGCTCTTGGATTTTTAATTGTACGATGAATTTTAGAAATTAAATTTCTTTTTAGTGTAAATTGTTGATAATTTTAAAAGCGCGGCGTTGAGTTCCGCCGCTGGCATTGATTCGAATTTGGACGGAAAGTGGTGAACGGAGTATCTTGACACTAGGTTCTCTTTGACTATTGTGCGGAAATAAATATAATAAAAATTTACTGAAAAGTTTATGTATGGTGATTATAATTATTGTTAAAAAAAATTGTCATGTTATGTTGATTTTTATGCATTTATATATATTTGATATAGACTAATGTCTTGAATTTTGGGTGGAAAGTAGAGAACGGAATGTTATAACACTAGGTTCTTTGAATACCCTGCTATGTGGGGTAAAGCATGAAATTTCTGAATCAATAAATGTTTAGAATTTTATTGTAACCATTTTTAAGTTATACGATTTTTTTGTACACCAAAGTTTCTTTGTATAGTAAAGTTTATTTAAATACCTTATAACAGAGGTTTAATAACGAAGCCGGTCAAGTCCAGCTAATGCAATTTACAAAGAAGGTTAATAATGCAAGGATACTATAATTTTTTGAATGTTTTTTGAATATTATATTAAGTATAATTTCGATATAGTTGATTTTAATTAGGCTATGTTGGTTAACTCAGTTAAAAAAAAATGTGATGGACTGTGAAGGTGGACTTTGCCGCCTTTGTTATTATACCCCTGATGATGGTGATTTCTTATTATAAAAAAATGACAGCTTACTGTACTTCCTATATATTTGTATCTCTTTCATATATATATAAGACTAATGACCCAAATTTGTGTGGAAAGTGGAGAACGGAGTGACTTGACACTCCATTCTCTCCGTCTACTCCGCTATGCGAGAAAATCTATGTATGATTCAGTTCATATTTAATAAATAATATTCTCTCTTATCAAATGATTGTTCTTTGAAATAATCTTTGGGTAGCAGAAGTTTGTAAAAATCTCTCTACAGAGATGCTAACAACATAAATAAGTTGTAACAAGCGTATAAGAATTTTCGACGCAGCCGGATGTAGAACGCATGGCTTAGTGGTCAGAGCGCTTGGATGGTTTCCAAGAGGCGCGGGTTCGAGTCCCGCTGCGTTCAAAATTTTATACGTTTTCTAAATATGTTTTTTTGTGATTCAGTTCAGTTTTTGATTATGGCACATGATGATCATTTCTTATTGTAAAAAAATGACACCTTACTGTACTTCCTATATATTTGTATCTCTATAATGTATATCAAGACTTAAGATTTTAATTATTTATAGTTATTATTTTTTTAAATTATATTGAATTTTGAGAGATCAAAAGCCGATAATGATTCAGTTTAAATTTTTTTGATATTTTTTTTTATTTTTCTCTGTTTTCTTTTTTTTATGTAATTGATATAATTATAATATGTGCATTGGATAATTTATTTTTGCTAATAACGTGTTCATACTAGTCATATAATTTTGACTTTATTATTTTTTATTTATAAATTAAACTCTAGGTTAAAGCCAATTCCATACATTTAATGTGATTAAAATATTTAATGTTTGTGATGCTCTCTATCTATTTGTGATATTTTTTTAATATTATTATTATTATATAAGCTTAAGGCTTGTGATTTTTAATTCGCATTCGCATATTTTATTATTTTTTATCTGTGATTCCTTTCTAGTCTTTATTATCTGTATATTTTTATTGTAACAAAATGGCTGACTATGCTTTTTTTTTATTAAAAAAAATCTTATACCTAATCACTTCCAATTTTAGAATTTAATTATATTAGATATTAAAACTACTTTAATGGATATCGTTTAATTGTAATTATGTATTACGTTCTTTCTCGTATGCCAAAACATTTGTATGAAACATCTTAAAAAATTATAGAGTACTGCAATTTTAAACTATGTTTTGGTTGAAATTTTTTTATCATTTGCCAAAAATTAAAAAGTCAAATTTTGACATTTAATTATTTTATTATTAATTTTTCTTATAAAATTATGTCATGGATACTCGGAAATTGGAGTAGGTTTATTGATGACGTCATAGCTTACCTTTTTTTAAAATTTTAATATTGTTTTAAATAAAAATATTTTAACTGAATTAATCGTGTATACTTTGGTATTTGTAAATACAATTTAGAAAGCATCTGTGTTTTCAAATAGTAAATATGAGATGTAAAAATCATGACATTCACAGATCTTATTTATTAAAATACTCATAGATATTTTTTTTTCATCATCATTATTCTTTTTTAAATAAACTATAATCGATTTTATTAAAAACAATAATAATCGATTAAAATTGCATTATTCTATAACAAAATCTATCCAAACTTATGGTTAGTGATTTTAAAACCGATATACATTCTATATACTACTGTAATCAGTACGTAAGTATGTGTGTATGCTCGAGTATGTGTGTGTAACTAAAGTTTAAACGACTGTTAAGATAAAATAAAGCAGTCTGAGTTAATTGTAATTTATTATAAAAATGTAATATAAAATCTGATTTCATTAAAAAATACATTAAATATGGGTTTTGTGTTTTATTTTTGTGTAAAGATGAGTTGGTTTTTTGGTTTCCATAGCAACGTATATGTCTGTTCAAAGTGTAAGTCAAACAGTGTGTGTAATGTTTATTTTCACTTCACTTCACTTAACTTCACGCTTATCCCTGGCGGGGTAGTCAGAGAGAACGGAGCGCCAAACGCTACGGTCCCTGCATACCTCTTTCGCCTCGTCCACAGTCAATAACCTCTTCATGCATGCCCTCCGAGGAGTCCTCATGCTTTTTACGTGACCTTCCTCCGGTATCATTGATACTGTATTCTCGAAGGTCAACCGAGGTCTCCCCCTGCCTCTCTTACCGCTCACCTTTGCTTCATATATCTTTTTAACACGTTCACGCCGGCGTGTACCACCGGTGGCTCGCGCTAGACCGCCTCGTCGGGCGTCGTGTACTACCGGTGTTTCGCATTCGATTGTACTATTAGATACTAATAATTTAAGATACATATATAAAAACGTTTGTTTTGAATAAAAATTATGTTTAATAACGTATTAGAAATATAACTTTTGCTCAATAACCTATAATATTATAAATTTAACTTAAAATCGATAAAATTAACAGAATAATTCATTACTATTTTATTTGTTACTTATTGATTTATTATTTTTTTTGTAATTTGTTAGAATATTTCAAGCATAGTGCTGGCTCGTAGCGTCCACAAAACGTCTGCACTTGTTTTGGCAGTGGCATAATCTCTACCCTTCGTTTTGGACAATTTTTTGTAGCATTCCTTGCAACGTTTACGGAACTCTCTTGCCGACCCCTCGTGTGATTGAAGAATATGTTTATCTGCCGGTATATGACAGTTTATTTCTTCATTGGCTAAAAGGCGATCAAAGAAACAAGAAGCGCGTACAATCTTGAACACGCGAAATTAGCGCGCCGCCAGATGAAGCGCGACATTGTTTTACGCGTCGCCTTGTGGTGCATCGAATGAAAAAATGCGCCGGCGGGAACGTGTTAATGAAAATTTTGTGATAAATATGTAATAATGTTATTACTGTCATAGTTACAGTTGGTATGTTTGTCATTGCTTCATGATTTTAGTTTTTATTGCAGAAAGTAAGCTAATTTTTGTAGCGCAGTGGTACTACCTGAAGGTAAACAAGGTTGGTTGTAGGTTCCATCAACACTGGGGAATTATATTATTTAAATTATTGTCATTTGGCTGCTTTTATAACATAGCGGGTGACGTTATTTTTCGACCAGAAAGTGAGAACAGAGAGTCTTGACTCTAGTTTCTTTCTGACTACACTGCCATGTGGTAAAAGGAAACTGCAAAAAAGTACTTTAAACAAAAAAACGCCTGAATAAAATTTTAACACCAAATATGAGACTATCTTGCAAGATGCCGGTGGCGGATGAAGTATTTCACATACAAAATCGCGGCATATGCTATGATTATAATTGCAAATATCATAAGAAATGTAAACGATATTTCATTGAGATAGTAAAAATAGTATTGTTTGCTTAGCCAGGTATTCTTTTGTTTCATTCATAATAAAAAAACAGGCGCCATCTAGTGTTTATAATATGTGGAACTTTTATTAAGTTCCGTAGTTAAAGTTGTACTTCTCTATCTGTGTAGATGGCAATTAAAATAAAAATTAGCACAATTTTTTAGCGGAATTTTTATGAAATATAGATCTTTTTGTTTATTATTTGAGTAAAATAAAGCAAAAAGTTTTTATATTGGAAGAATATACCACACTTTTTATTTTTAAATATGTATGAGAACGTCTTTCTACTTAAACAGGAAAAACAACGCAAATAAATACTTATAAATAGGTAATAAAACACTGTTTACACCAAAACCACATTTATTATAATAAATTCTTATTTAAAACACAAATAGGTTAAGATACAAAATACATCGAATAAAAGATTATTATCTTTTAATTTAGAATTAATTAAGATGAAATAATCTTATAAGCATACATTTATAACCGACTTTAAAAAAGGAGAAGTTATCTTTTTAATGTTACTGCATAGCTTTAGACTGAGTGAACAAATTTCGATGATTCCTTTTTATATAATAGTTAGTGCGTCACAAGTGTTTCTATTTAAGTTTAGTTAAGATCTGACAGGTATTTTTTTAGTTATTCCTTATATTTTTTCTATGCATTTTCTTTGAAGTCGGTTATCTTCTTTTTTAATTTTAATTATAAGAGTTTACATTTAAGCTGTTTTGAAACAATACTTTTTTTAACTTCACGCTGTATGCCGCATATAGCAGGGTAGACAGAGAGAACCTGAGAACCGAGTGTTAAGACACTACGTTCACTTACAACAATTCCGTTCCCCACTTTCCGCCGTATTGAGGCTTCTTAGTTAATCGGTATCTTTTGTCTAATATTTTTCGTTATAAAAAAATATCAATCTAATTTTTGGTAAAATGGTAATCAGATGTTCTATGTTTGAAAAACACATACAGTTATTTAACGCAGCCAGAGCTAAATGGTAAGTATTGGGCATTTTTCATATGAGCAGTTCACTTTAGATGGCAATATTTAATTTTTGTTTTGCTTTGACATTTACTGTAATAAAATATTCTAATAAGTGAGATTTCAACCTGTAACCATCCCGCATATTTAGACGCAGACCCACCGGACTAAGTAATTGCTTTACTTTTAGCTAAACGGCTTAAACTATCGTAGTTTCTACACATATTAACTTATTATGATTATTTCTTTTAACACCTTTCGTTTATTTGTTTTAATTTTGTTAATTTTTAAACATAGCTTTGTCCCGCATAGGGTACTCCGAGGAAACTTAGTGTGGTGACACTACGTTCTCCACTTTCGAAAGACATTGCCTGCCATTGTGTTGAGTGGCGGAACTCAACAACGCGCGTTATCTTACCAGCATGTAATGAAATAATTTTAATATAAATATCACTTATAGCGATAAGGTCGCGTTTGCATACTACCTCTTTATGTAGATGTATTATCTTATGTTACATGCGAGTTTCTTTTTTATTATTTGTGATTTTTTCTGTTATCCTTGTAAAATGTATTACTTTTTTTATATAGACAATAAAGAGTGTATCTATCTATCTATAATTATTTGCCGCTGTGGAAATTGAACTCATAATCGTATTTGCTATCAGATACAGTCCCACTGCACAATGAAGGAAAATAATAACTAATTTCATACTAAGTACAATAACCTGCCCTGAAGCAAAGGTAAATAAAAATATGATGTAAAATATAATTTCCGTTACATAATTTAACATAAACAGAAATTACCTTAAAAATGGCAGCGAACGTAAAACAAATTGTTTCCTTTGTAGCTACAAATTAAAATGAAAACCGTTGGAACCCTCGCAAAATAAAATAAGCGTCTTAAATTCGTTTATACAATTCTTACAAGTATTTGCGAAATGAGAGTACTTTTTAACAATTCTCCCAAAATGGATTTAATAAATACTGAAGCTGGCCAAAGAGAATAGAAGAAAAATGGTCCCTCCCCGAGGGGTGCGCCCGACGGGGGTCGCTTTGAATAAAGAAAAGTTAAAATTTTCTTAAACACCCCTTCGAGGGGTGGACGCTATCTATCTTCGTTTAAGTATTGGCAAAAATGACCCCCCGTCGGCTCTCTCGCTCGCTCTTAGCTGTGTCATTGGCTGGTTTTTAAAAGAAGGGTGTCAATGAATACCAGTTATTAAGATTTTATGTTGAACGATATTTTTTTGGAAGCTATAATGAGGCGCATTGGCCAAATTTCTGATTGATTTTTCAAATAATGCTGATGTGCATTTTGCGTACGGCGTTGCGGTACAGGGCATTACTTATAATTTAATCTGATAGTTATGAGTTCAAGCCACACTAGTAGTAGTGGGCCTTTAAAACGTTCTAGTTTAACATTCAGCAATAACATTAATCGGTTCACTTCGAGAACCCAGTATCAATGATACTGGAGGAAGGTCACGTAAAAAGCATGAGGACCCCGCGGAGGGCATGCATGAAGAGGTTATTGACTGTGGACGAGGCGAAAGAGGTATGCAGGGACCGTAGCGTTTGGCGCTCCGTTCTCTCTGACTACCCCGCTAGGGATAAAGCGTGAAGTTAGGTAGGTAGGCGGGTTTAACATAATGCGCCGTTCTCATATCTATGTTTTTGTACCTATCTTAGATACTGCCGAGACGTAAGAAGTAGATACAATAATTTATTACGAAAATCATGAATAGAAAAACCAATCAAGTACCTATTATAAAGCATTCATAATCGATTTTTTCATATTTCATTAAGATACAAAACGAATAATATAACTTGAAATTCTAATTTATTGTCCTCAATTATAAATGATACAAAGGTAATTAATTTCCTTACCAAAAGATAAAATAATACACATTTAAAATTTTATTATACTTATGTTAAGCAAAATTTTAAAAATTTAGTTAGCTTAGAAATAATACTATTTCAATATAAGAGGTGGAGCTATTTTTTTATTATTCCATTGTATTGTCCACTAAACCATTTTGTAACCAATAAGAGGATGTATCTATATACCTAATACAATTTAAAACAGTATTGAAAACAGACATACCTCAGGCTAAGTATAAAGAAAATAATAAGTAATACCTACTAGAAAATAATAATAACAATAGAATATAATACGTTAATCTGTCCCGATCCGGATATTTTACATCCGCGTCGTTAAACCTCGCGTTTTTCTTACTATTTTTTTCAAGTTATCTATACCAATATTCTCCGAGTGAGATTTGAACTCATAACCAGCTTTAAATCATACCCATCCCAACCACATTTGACCACTGGACTTTCTGCCCCTAGCATCCACAAACTTTATATTATATCGTCGTCAAACGTTTAACAGGTGGCTAACTATGTATCTAATGACCGTCAGCAAAAAAATATATGACAATTTAATTTTTTAAATAAATATCGATTACGTAATGAATTGAATATGCTTAAAAAAAGTTTATTTTACTACTTAGATTTACTTTGGTTATTTTGGTTTCCTAGGTGGGAGGTACAATTCTTTTTTTTATTTATAAATGTCTCTCGTCGGCGCTGGAATCAGGGGAATGTTCAAATTAATGTTCAAATATTTATATTTTTCCCCTCTGGTGAGAAAAAACGCGGCGTTAAATTCCGCCAATGAAAATTCCGGCAATCTATCTGCATAGAAGAGAACGGAGTTTATTGACATTAAGTTCTTTCTGACTTGTTGCCACAAAAAAATGAAAAAAAAATTAAAAAGAGATTTAAAAATGTAACGTTTTACTTCTTTCTTGACTATTAAATTCACCTTAAAAGATTTTGCACGTATGTACGGATACTTTGTACTAAAAATAAATTAAAATCCACTTACATACTATCCCGAAATACTTGTTGAATACTTTAATAAACTTCGTAATTTATATATAATTTTTTTTTTTAACTTCACGCTGTATCCCGCATATAGCAGGGTAGGCAGAGGGAACCTGAGAACCTAGTGTTAAGGTACTCCATTCCAGTGGGGAACGGAATTGTTGAAAGAGAATGGAGTGTCTTCGTAATATTATATAGTTATAATAAAATAACTACCTAATATAAGTGATATTAGAAAAAGATAATTCCATACATATAAATCAATATAGTTACAAGCTAACGCTACTCCAGAAGTTAACGCGATTTAAGTAGAAAGTGGGAAGTTTGGTAATTTTCACTTACGCTCGCTCAACTCACTTTCACACTGCACTGCTTAAACTTTACTCACTAATTTTTACTGACAACTTCGCCAGATTCACTTTTTCATAAATAAATTACACTTTGGAGTTATATATTTAAGGGCCGACATTTGTATGAATCTAAATTGTATAGCGATTTATTATTAGATAATTAAAATTTTAACAAATAATGAAAAGCAATAACGCCTGTCGTGGCGCAGAGGCATAAGCGTGCGAATGTAAACGCGATATGTTGTGGGTTCGATTCCCACTTCAGGAAATGTAAAAGGTTAGTATTTTCATTTCCTGGTAACAAGGCAAAGCGCGACATTGAGTTCCGCCACTCTTCTTAACACTAGGTTCCCTCTGTCTGCTTGCGGCGGGATACAGCGTGAAGCTGAGAAAAAAAAGCAATTTCAAGTGCAGTGTTCCTAATGCACTAAAGTACAATTATATCAACTCAAAAACTATTTAATAAAGAAATAATCATTAAATTTGATTTACCCAGTAAAACGTTATGCGGTAACACTTACTTTTTGAAATTGGTTACAAACAGCTTTATTTCTAGTGTCATGACACTCCGTTCTCCACTCTCCGCCTGAATAAAAAACATTGTATGTTGAGTGGCCGAACTTAACTCCGCGTTTTGTTTTACCAGATGAAAGTAATTTAAATATAATAATGTTCTTATTCTAAGGCTATTTACGGATCGGATTTGATTAAAATTATCGTTCTGAGTTAAAGAATAAGCTATACTTATGTATATTATATAAGGTTTCCCAGGTTTTGGTGAGGGAAATTGAAGTTGAATTCCGTCATTCAAAACGCATTTATGTCTAAAAGGGAAGGTGGTATAAAAAACGTATAAAAATTTGGATCTGCTACATCTATCATATTTTGTATAAGTTTGTAAATATTTTTGTTATCCTAAGTGCGTGTAACCGAGTTTCTTGACACTAGTTTCATAATGAACACACTGCTATGCGGGATAAAGAGGATAGCTGTAAGAATAGCCTTTTAAAAAAATATCAAATAAGTAACATCCTTAAAGTGGAGCTTAAATCTGTTGTTCAGAATATCGCGTGCATTTGTGGCTCTCTTCGTACACTGACAGCCTCAAATTTAAATATTATAATTAATTGATTTGATTGATATTGACAAAAAAAAAAGAAAACCAATTTCTAAGAAAATGCACTAAAACTGCACTTTAACTTATTACGAATAGCTCTAAAACTGCTCTTCAGATATTATATAAATTTAAATGGGACTATATCAAAAGCACTAGCTAGCAAAATTAGTTCACCTAATGTAAAATTAGATGGTAACAGAAAAAGTCGAATTGAAAATTCGGTCTATTTGAAATCGATTAAAAAAAAAGATAGGTAATACGAAAAAATATCCAATTTCCTAAATAAATTGACGCAAATACAAACTTAATAAATTGAATTTTAAATCCCGTACACTCGGTTTAAACCTATACTTCCGTACCAGGCGCGAATAGGTTAATAATTCGACTTGGATATTTTCTTTTAACTATTAATAGGTATTAAGATCTCTTTATTAGCCTATACCTTTTCCTTTACCTAAAGGATGCATAAATTAATAAAACAAAAATCAGAGAAATGACAAGAAAACCGAATTTAGAGATAAAACTAAAAGTTAAGTATGTCAGTCCTTAAAAGTAAACTTTTACGATTTATTAACTTATTCACGCCTGGTGCAGAAAATCTATTAAGGTGCAACACGATGTAACTTTTAGTTCTTCATCAAAGTTTGGTTCTAAAAACCATTATTATTCAAATAACATAAATGTATGCATTTTTTCACATATAATTATAATGTGAACGATAATTTAACAATGTCTCAAAATATTGTTCACATTATTTAATATTAATTTCAATTTACAGATATATAAAGTATCGACATAATCGTTTTGTACCAAAATAGGTTAATACCTATATTTACCTATATTTTCTTCCACTATTTAATTTTTAAAGAATTTATAATAAATTAGTTTCTATAATTATTGTCCGTTTACAAGGATTTTTCGGTAAATAAGAGATAGTTTAGGAACATTATTGCGACTTTCACCTATAGAACATGTCTACTTAACGTATTAAAAAACTAAATTGTCAACGAACATGTATCTGAATGATTATATTAGATAGTTCTTTTATTATCCAAAACTAACTAATAAATACTTGAAAGCAAATGCACTAAAAAGTAAAATTGTTACGTATAACTCAAAAACTATTTGTTCGATTTTGCCTTAATTTATATGAGACAGCACCACAACCTATCATATAAAAAAGAAACATCAAAATTGATTCATCCCGTAAAAAGTTATATGGTAGCACACAAAAAATACACTCAAGTTAAGAATCTCCTCCTTTTTTGAAATCGGTTAAAACAAATTTATGTCAAACTAGATACAAACATTAACATCATACAAAAGAACGCGTACTTATAAATTCTAATAAATAATTTCAGCATAACAATTTTATTTTATTTTAACAAAATTGAACTGGGCCGAGTATTTCTTGTACAAATTTTAATATCTCGGAGGTAGATAGCTATTTATATTTTTCCACCCCCGTCGTTTCTTTTGGCGATTATTATTCTGTATTCCGATGGGGGGTGGGGAGCCACCCGCGGACTCTTTCCTTTTTGCTTCTTAAGTCCATCTTGAGAGAACAGCGGCATATCTGAAATAGATTGTTTATAATTTATTTATTTTTTAATTTGATGTTCTTTTTTTGTTATATGAAATAGGCAGAGAGAATCGTGGGATATTGCTACGTTTGCTACTTTTCTGACAATCCTTTCACCGCACTGTGTTTAAAATATCCTAAAAATTATCATTACATACTCATTATGCATGTCCATTGTTAATTAAATTAGTTAGGTATTTGTTAATAAAACTAATTATGAAAGAATTATAACGGATTTATTGTATTTGTAAAGATTATATTAATATATTCAAATACAAAATAAATTAATATTTTACATTAAAAAACCGAAAAAAAAACAACTTCATGGTTTAAGCCGCAAAGTAAGATAGTTAAAAATAACCCAATGTTAAGACACTCGGTTCGTTCCATACAAATTTAAGACATTACGTGTTACTCAATACCGCGTAAAAAAATAAAAAAAATCATAAAATAATAATTACTAACATTACTCCACACAATTTTCTGTGCCCTGCTTCTGTCACTTACCCCTTTTGCTGGAAAAACCGTGGCACCTACCCGGAAGGGGTACGATATTTAAATATAAGAAGAACCCCCTTTTTTAAAGGGGGCCTCCCCAGATTTATAGATCTGGCCTCGACTGCGTAATTACTTATCTTTGAGAATACAAATCAATCGAGTTTTAGATCGGCTTGTATTTTGTTAATCGCAAATCTCTTTGGTAGGACTCCAACGAAAAATACACCAAAGAAAGCTATTAAGGAAATTGTTTTATTCATTATATTCATACTCAAACAAATTTTGAGTGGAAATTGAAAGCGTTTGTGAGTGGTTACAAATTTGTTTTTGGTGAATTATTATTACTATTGTCCCCGTTGACGCGTTAACAACGCGTTAACTCTAGCAATGTATATATTTACACTTTATATAAACATAGATTTCACTTTATATAAACATAGATGTCAAACCATGGTAGTGTGTGTAACATTTATTTAGTTAATTTAATATACTTTTTATGCATTATTTTAAAAAAATGCAAGCATTTTGCACTCCTTCTATATATATAAACTATAAGTGTGCCAAATTTAATACTCCTCCGTCCGCGTAATTTTCGTAAAAAGGGATTAAAAGTTTTTGCTCCACGTATTTATATTATTTTTAGCAATGAAAAGTGTCTCGACACTAGGTTCTCTCTGAGTGCGGATTAAAACGTGAATAATTAAGCATGTTTCATTAAATTACCTATAACAAATTACATTATTAAACTTTAACTGAAATATGCCTTGAAAAGTATGTATTATCAATTTATTAACTTATTCACGCCGACATGGATACTTATTTTTGTATTATTTTCTATATAGGTCTAAAAAATCTCAAAAAATTATAATATTTGTAGACCAATTCATACATGATTCTCTTTGCTTTAGTATTAAGTTACTTCATACAAAAGTGTATATATACATACATATTTCATTTTATTAATTAAATTTAAAGGTATTTTTAATGCATTTTTACAAAAACATAACAGCTACTTACAATCTTTCTACTTTTAAACTTTATCTATGCCGAAGTCCGTACATTTCCGTCCGCATAAAAAAGACCCAAAGGTTTTTCTTTTAGATATTATTATAATAACTGTGTGTTATTTGCTTTTGTGCTAAGTAGTATAAGAATGACGTTCCTAAGTTATTTATTAATATATTAAAAAAACTTATATTAAGTAAGAATAAATTCAATACAATTTAAGAGAAACTGGAAACGTGTACAATGGATAACTTTTAGATATAAGTTATCCATCGTACACGTTATTCTTTCATTTGACATACACGATATATATTTTGTTATGTGCTACATAAATAAATTTAAAAAACCTACTGTACTAAATATAATTTAAATATTAACAAATAAAATAAATTCAATACTATAAGCAACATTATTACGAATAACTCAAAAACTACTCGTCCTATCTTAACGATCAAAAATTAAATTGGACCACATCATAAGCATTAGCTATCATACAAAAAAAATATCATCAAAATTGATTCAACCAGTAAAAAATAAAAAAAAAAACATTAAGAATATCTCATTTTTAAAATCGGTTAAAAATTTCAAGCATTAATTCTTATTTAATTAACATAAATCGTATTTGACATTGGTCCTTATAAAGTGTTTAAAATGTTAATGTAAGAAGCGGGCGAGTTTGTTTGATAATTACTTAACACTGTGGGCTATCCCATTGTCTTAAGTACGCGGTGTTTATAACAGATTGATGTCTTATTTACGTATCCATTGTAAAATTTATTTATTTATTATTTTTTTTTAACTTCACGCTGTATCCCGCATATAGCAGGGTAGGCAGAGGGAACCTGAGAACCTAGTGTTAAGACACTCCGTTCTCTTACAACGATTCCGTTCCCCACTTTCCGCCAAGTTGAGGCATTGCGTGTTGAATGGCGGAACTCAACGCCGCGCTTTGCCTTGTTACCAAACCTAGAAAATCAAAATACTAACATTTCCTGGAGTGGGAATCGCTTGTGCCTCTGCGCCACGACAGGCGTAGGCGTATTGTAAAAATGCACAAAAAATAGATAAATGAGTAAAAATTTGTATATCCTTTCACGCTTTTATTAGCAGTTTCACGCTTTATCCTATATATGCATCGCAGGGTAGTCGGAGAGAATCTAGTATTAATACACCCTGATCTTTACTTTTAGGTAAAATTAAAACATTGCGTGTTAAATAACGGAACTTAACGCCGCGCTTTTTTATTCAGGAGTAATAATAAAAATATTATTATTTTTTTGAGCTAGAATCGAACCTACAACCAATCGCATTTAAATTCAAAACAGAATAATAGAACAGAATAATATATTTTCCTCAATAATATGTTTTAAATTTTGACTTTAAATTGTTCAAGTGGCAGGTCTGTTATTATTTGTAGAATTTTACTATACATACGAGTATGTATGTATACCTTTTAATATAAACAATTATTTACGTTTTAAGGGAAAAACTAGGAGTAATCTTATTATATAATAAATTAATATCCATGATGACTAAAAACGTGAAATCACTCGTGATTGTGGGTTCGATTCCCACTAGAGGGAATTTTTGTATGTTTAAATTATTTTAATTTCTCCGCACTCGTAAGGCAAAGCGCGGCGTTGATATTCGCCATTCAACACTAAGTGTCTCTGGATGAAAATTGGAAAGCCGAGTGTTTTGACACTAGGTTCTCTCTGGGACCTATTATGCATCATAAAGCATGAAGCTAAAGAAATTATTAAAATCGTATATTTCTGTTATCTGTACTGTTTTTGTATCTCTATAAGTAAAAATAACTATTCCTTCCTTATAAAAATATTCGCAATATAATTTATAACTTATTTAAAACTATTATTTAAAAGGTAGATTTAAAATTGGTATTTGGCACAAACGTTAATCGGTCACGCGTCATAAAACGCCACGGTGAGATGCTCGTGGTTACCTTACGGAGTTAATTTTCTGAGTTTTATTCATTTCCTTTAACGATCTTTAAAATATATATCCTAAGAAAATTTACCGTTTGCAACTATGACTAATTTTAAATTTATTGTAAACTTTGTTTATGAGGCTATCGACTCAGTGGAACAATATTTGACTATAAGCACGATGATTGGGAGTTCAATCACTGTTCGGGGAGTGGTTAATAAGGTCTTTTCGGCGTTAGGTACCGCAAATCAACAGGTCATCTCTTAAAAATGAAATTTTAGCCTATCCTGCTACAACCGGGAGAAGATTAAACGCTGAAATTATATGCACAAATATGTCTAAATATAGCAATTTCATATACGGGTAAAAAGAATCAAGTGATCTGTTAATGGTACTTATACCGTTTGGTAGCTTTTTGAAATTATATAGGAATAATTAGTTTTGAGTGCCAGAACTAAACACCGCATTTTGTCTCCACAGACTAAAACCAATAACAATTTCTTCTAGTTTAAATAAAAAAAAATCATAATTATTTGTATTTCAGTTATTCAAAACAAAGGGAGGTACATACAGCATACCTGTACATAAAAAGCTTCCAACAAAACAGAAAATATAAGCTTTTTCATTTGCATCTTAAATAATATTCATCAAGTTGGAAAGCGAGAAAGCTCTCAGAAACATCGATAAAAATACAATGAGCGAAATAAAATAGCATCTTATAAAGCGCCGGGAGGGCGGGGGAGGGGGTGAGGTGCGCGGGGCGGGGAAGGGGGGCGCCACTTTTCTTTCTTTCGCCAAAGCCATTCTGTAGGTGCTTTGGAATTGTATGGGTGAGACTGGGACTAAATATTGATAAAAAAATTAAATTAATTTAATATTATGATTATTCATAAAGTCCATGTTATTATAGCGTGGTTAGATTTGATATAAAAGTTTTGAAAAAATATTTTAAGTTTTTTTAGTTTCACGCTGTATCCCGCATAGAAGGGTAGGCAGAGGGAATTTGAGAACCTATTGTCAAGACACTCCATTCTCTTTCAACAATTCCGTTTCTCACTTTCCGTCGAATTGGGGCATTGCGTGCTGAGTGGCGGAACTCAACGTCGCACTTTGCCTTATTACCAAATCAATCTATATAATGAAAAATCTATAAATTGGAAGGTGGGGAACGGAGTGTCTTAGCTCTAGGTTCCCTCTGCCTACCCTGCTATATGCGCGATATAGCGTGAAGCTAAAAAAATATGTATATATAAGAGTATAAAGCGTTTCTGTTATTGAGTAATTAAGAGACAAATAACAGCTGAAATTACTGGACGTAGAAAGTATGTATGTAGCATGTAGCTTTTTTTGGGAATGTACGAGATCACTTAAAGAGGTTTTCCCGAAATTCTTAAGGAAAGGGGAATATAGCATTTTACAGTTGAAATTACGGGAAAATAGAAGTAATATCCAAATTACTGTATTATTGATAAAGTTTTTGTCATTACGCTAGTCGGCTTAAGCAGACTGTATACCGTTTTTAAATTTAAAAAAAAAAGTATATTTTTATATACAGAATATACCACGTACGAAGTAAAAAGTGACTTTACATTGGAATCCCTTTGATTTTCCGTAAAATATTGAGATTTAATAAAAACAAAAAAAATGAAATTTAGAAGATTTCCCTGAAAAAATAAATCCTACTTTAGGGTAAACAGCGTGAAACTACTTTTGTTAATAATAGCAAGGTTTTCTTTACTTCATAATCAGTAAATTCAACAAAATTACCTTACTTACCTACTGTACAGTACAAAAAATACGGTTAGGTTCTTAACACTTCATATTTCAATTCAGTTATTATTTAAACGAAATAACATTGAGGCATTACGTGTTGAGTGGCGGAACTCAACGCCGCGCTTTGCCTTGTTACCAAACCCAGGAAATGAAAATGTTAACATTTCCTGGAGTGGGAATCGAACCTACAACCTGTCGCGTTTACAGTCGCATGCTTGTGCCTCTGCGCCACAGCAGGCGTTAACACGCAATGCCTCAATTTGGCGGAAAGTGGGGAACGGAATTGTTGTAACAGTGTGTGTAACGGAGTGTCTTAACACTAGGTTCTCTGGTTCCCTCTGCCTACCCTACTATATGCGGGATACAGCGTAAAGTTAAAAAAAATAATAAAAAAAATAACATCATATTTCTTATCTAACCGACAATAAACGAGTGATGTATGTGTCATTTAGATCTCACTGTTTGCATCGCAATTAAGTATTGCGTAAACTTTTAATTAAAAAAAATAATATATTCTAAAAAACTACGGAAATATTAATTTAATCCAGGAAATCCCTATTTAAGTGAAGGTATGTCCACGTTATGCCGGGAGAGAGCACGGCACAGTGTTTTTTCTCGTTTTATATTAAAATCGGGCGAGCCAAGGAAATTGTCAGTCAGATAGGAAATTGCTAGCGTCTTCGCTCCGTCCGCGCCGTGACTGGCCTTTATAGCAGCTTTTGATTCCTTTTATTTATTTTTAAATCGTTTTTTTTATTATTTTAAACACTAATTTTATACTTATAATACATACATACATAGCTTCACGCTGTATCCCGCAAATAGCAGGGTAGGCAGAGGGAACCTAGTGTTATGGCACTCCGTTCCCCACTTTCCGCCGAATTGAAGCTTTGTGTGCTGGTGGCGGAACTCAACGTTGCGCTTTGCCTTGTTACCAAACTCAGGAAATGAAACATTACATTTGGAGTGGGAATCGAACCCACAATCTGTCGTGTTTACATCGCACGTTTGTGCCTCTGCGCCACGAGAGACGTTACTTATAATTATATTAGAAATTACTTATAATATTCTTAGAAACGATAGACTTATTATAAACTGTAGTGAGAGTACCTATATAAGGACGAAGGAAGCAACTTACTAAAACTTTCAATTTTCAATAAATGAGGCATTGTCAACATTATTATACCTGAAATTTAATTAAATAATTGGTTGATAGTTTTTTTGCGTATTGTTTGTTTCCAAGTTATTATAAATATTTAACCTTTGATGTTATTTTCCTGCACTAAATTAATATCCCTCATAGTTTCTTAGAAAATATTATTAGTTTTATATTTAAATTTTTCCCATGGAGGCAATGGAAAGTGAATGATACATCCGTCATTCGTTTATTGTCGCTTAGTTAAAAGATATAATGAGTTTAGATAAGAACTGAATTGAGAGATTATGTGTCAAGTGATAGAAAGAACCCCATCGTATTTTTTTTACCGAAGGGTAATTTTGTGGACTTTTTCGAAGAAGGGAGTAGTATAAAATTTGGCATAGTTAAAATTTATATAGAGAAGAAGTGCAAAATGTTAATTGTTTTTATAATAATACATTGGAAAAACGCCTGTCGTGGCGCAAAGGCACAAGCGTGCGACTGTAAACGCGACAGGTTGAGGGTTCGATTCCCACTCCGGGAAATGTAAAAATTTAGTATTTAAATTTCTTGGATTTGGTAACAAGGTAAAGTGCGGCAATGAGTTCCGCCACTCAGCACGCAATGCCGCAATTCGGCGGAAAGTTGGGAACAGAAATGTTGAAAGAGAATGGAGTGTCTTAACACTAGGTTCTCTGGTTCCCTCTGCCTACCCTGCTATATGCGGGTTACAGCGTGAAGTTAAAAAAAAACATTAGAAATATATAATATAATGAATAAGTATTACGTACCACGTGTTTGACATACACTTTTGTACACAGCACGTAAGATACACGTTGCTAAGGCAACACATACTTTACCCGTCAGCGAGACTATATCGATGTATGGTACATTGTATGAAATAAGCGTATGTAACTAACATATTACCTGATGTATCCCACCTGAGGAAACGAAAACTATTTAAATATAATAATTTCCCCGAGCGTTGTTGTG
Source organism: Philaethria dido (assembly GCA_033558755.1). Taxonomy (NCBI): domain Eukaryota; kingdom Metazoa; phylum Arthropoda; class Insecta; order Lepidoptera; family Nymphalidae; genus Philaethria; species Philaethria dido. The sequence continues at coordinate 39,147 of JAKGSA010000831.1, read as the reverse complement.
ACGCGGCAGGTTGTGGGTTCGATTCCCACTCTAGTAAATGGAATTTTTCATTTCCTGGGTTTAGTAACAAGGTAAAGCGCGGCGTTGAGTTCCGCCACTCTGCTATATGCGGGATACAGCGTGAAGCTATGTATGTATGTATTATAAACTGTGATTAATTAAAAGCCTCAATCTGGCGGAAAGTGGGGAACGGATTTGTTGAAAGAGAACGGAGTGTCTTAACACTAGGTTCTCAGATTCCCTCTGCCTACCCTACTATATGCGGGATACAGCGTGAAGTTAAAAAAAAATAATTAAAAGAATTATAAAATCGTCCTCTATATTGTTTTTCCATCATTATTTACTTAAATAACAAAACCATATACATTGGACGAGTTTTCTTCCGTCGAAGACACTTAGCAGCACACCAGTATTCTAGACCTCTCGTTTCAACCAACTTACCCTTTAAATGTCCATTTTTCTTAATAGCTTGAGGGGTGAGGCGGGTCTTGTTGTAGTGGCCAGTTATTTATTTTATTTGCGTCATTTTTGCCTCGAATCCCCTTTGGCGGATCGTTTTTGTAGCGCTGTAATTTTGTATGGTTGCCTGAAAGTTTAAATTTTTGTTATTTTAATTTTAATATCAATATATTTTGTTTATATTAATATATGAAATTATTTATAATTAGTTTAAAAGAAAAAAATGTATGTGAAATATATTTTTTATTGGGTTATATAAATTTTATTTTTAAGTACATTTTTAAATGTCTGCTGAAATCAGACGTCAGCTTAATATGCTTGCTATGCTTATTCTCTTGACTGGAAGTAAAAAACAACATTGCATAGTTGCCGCTAGCTTATTTGATAGTTAAATATTGAATAGCGTTCTAAATTAAAATATACTTATAGGTCTACGTATAGTTTAGGATTATTTTTAGTGTCACATGTTACCTCTAGTTTCACATACTACCCTGCTATATGGAATAAAGCCTGAAGCAAAAACACAGGAAGGTTAAAAGAGAACATAGAGTCAAGACACCCGTACGCCGCTTCCACCCATAATTACGACATTGTATGTTCAGTGACGGAACTCGACGCCGCGCTATCTATCATACCAGAGCAGGGAAACGATATTAATTTCAAATATAATGGTATCCCCGAATGTGGATCAAAACTGACAACCAATCGCATTTACCGTCATAATAAGTTTTAATTATTTAATTGTGAATTTTGTGAAATTTTAAATAAAAAAAGCGTTTTGGATCCTTTCGGAAGCTCTCTGGATAGATATCGTAGAAGTGTCAGACAACATAAATATTTTTTTCTTTTTAATATTCTTTCCTATTCATTGATTGTAATTTAATAACATTTTAAAACTAATTTTGTAATAAAGTATGTCTTGTCTTTATAATTGCATGTGGTATTCACCTTAAAAGGTAATGCATTTAGCTATAAGAATAAAAACGAACTATTGTAAAATTATATCCGATGTAATTACCACTGATGAATCTAATAAATAAATAAATAACAAAAATAACCAGAAATATATGTACATAGTAAAAGAAATGGCAACAACACGAAGGCGGACGTCCAGCTATCTTTTTGTAAGACTTTCAAATAATTGTATAGATAACAGAACAAAGAAACCCCTCCACGGTGGGCGGGGGGACATTTTTACTGTCTCAGACCCTCTTTTAATAAGTAACGCTTAGCGTTTAATTAAAGAAAAAACATTGGTTGTTTTTTTTTATTATAAAGAAATATTTAGAAAAGATTGAATTGTAGATTGGTTTTTGATATTAATATGAGAAGGAAAGAGTATATGTAGTATAGTTAATGTTTATATGGAAAGAAAGTGTTAAATTTTTTTTTTTATAATAATGCATTATTATTTAACGCCTGTCGTGGCGCAGAGGCACAAGTGTGCGACTGTAAACACGACAGGTTGTGGGTTCGATTCCCACTCCAGGAAATGTTAGTATTTTCATTTTCTGGGTTTGGTAACAAGGCAAAGTGCGACTCAACACGTAATGCCTCAATTTGGCGCAAAGTGGGGAACAGAATTGTTGTAAGAAAACGGAGTGTCTTAACACTAGGTTCTCAGGTTCCCTCTGCCTACCCTGCTATATGTGGGATACAGCGTGAAGTTCAAAAAAAAAAAGTTATTAAAATAAATATGACACACATTACCATGTGTTTGACACACACGTTGCTATGGCAACATATATTTTTCGCGTTTACGGGTCTTCTAATCTAATAACTATTATAAATGCGAAAGTTTATGAGAATATATGGATAACTGTAACTTTTTCATACAAATCTACTGAACGGATCCAAATGAAACTTTACAGTATTATAGTTTATACCCAGAATAAAACACAGCTTGAAAAGATTTTGATGTAACGTGATATAATGATAACTTTAGTTAAGCTAGTTCAAGATATTTTTGTTTCTACGTTCTGGCTAGACAAAATAAGGGGTTCGATTGCGAATTGCGAAACGAAAGATCATATAATAGTTTCTTTAAAATTGATTAAAAATCATGAAAAATAGTGACTTAGCTGTAACTTCTCTATGCTTATCGGTATAATTAATAGAGATATGACAAGTTTGACATACAATTGTAAAATTATTTTCCCAGTGAATCTACGGGTTTAAATATTGTACATTTTATTATATAGCCTCAGATATTCGAGACTTAAAATATTCCTAATAATTAATAACTTTCGTTAATTTGACAGTATAATGCAAAGGAATACGTTATGAAGTACAATATATTCGAAAAGAGCAACTATTGAGTGCCTTGCCGGCTCTTCTCAGCAGAACTACCTTCCGAGCCGGTGGTAGCTTCAGGTTGGATTGACAATACTGACTTTTTATGTTAATTGACAATTCGAAAGTGCTTTCATAGCTTTTTTAAATAAAGAATATTTTATTTTTGATTTTTGATTTTGCGATATTGAGAAGAAACTGCTTAGCGCGTGGCAGAAACAGAAGTTACGAGAGTGCCTGGTACTTACGCTTCAATGTGTAAGTGTAAGGGCCCCTTAAACTTTTCAAATGCGCATTAACGTTCACCTCCACTGACCGCGCTCCTCTCTCTATTTTTTTGGCAAAAAAAGGCTGTAAACTATCTCAATTTTTCTCCGCTTTCCATATTAAGCTTTAAGAGACAAAATTCAGATTCATATCGGCTAAGTTAAATAAGGTAAGCAAAGAGAAAACTTAGTGTTAAGACTGGTTACTGTTTTCCGCCTGAATTCAAGACATTGTGTGTTGAATGGCGGAACTAAACGCTACGCATTGTCTAACCTGGACCGTGTAAATGACAAAAACTTAAATATAATCATTACCCCGAGTGGGGATTGAATCCACAATAACCTTTACAGTCAGACGTATCCTTTCTTCGCCTATTAATTATAAGTTATTTACAAAAAAATACCAATTAATTTCTAAAATATATATAATAGAAATAATACTTTAATTACTTGCTTCAAATTTATCTGTAATCGAGTAAGAAACGCGGCTATGGGCAAGGCCATTTTACTTAAAGAGACGAAAGAAATGAAACATCAACACAGTATCTTAGCGCGAGATGAAAAAGGAGAGACGATCTCCCTTAAAAATTAAAATTCAAATCGTAAGAAAATTAAAATTCGACGAACGGTCAATTTTATGTCTCACTCTAATCTATGAATAATTTGTATATCTGTCCCTGTTTTACAAGGGTGAAAAAACTAGGGTGATTGAAGTATAAGGACTGATATGCACGATGGATAAATTAAGTTATAATATCACTGGGCGTGAATAGGTTGATAAGTCTGCTTGTATATATATATATTTTTAAAAATATTAAGAGCTTTAATTACAATTTGTTTTGTTTGTAGAAAAATAAAAATGATGAGGAAAACGCCTGTCGTGGCGCAGATGCATAAGCGTGCGACTGCAAATGCGATAGGTTGTGGGTTCGATTCCCAAATGTAAAAGCTTAGTATTTTAATTTCTTTGTTGTGGGTTCGATTCCCACTCCCGGCAATGTATAGTATTTTCATTTTCTGGGTTTGGTAACAAAGCAAAGCGCGGCGTTGAGTTCCGCCGCTCAATTCGGCGGAAAGTGGGGAACGGAGTGTGTTAACACTCGGTCTCAGCTTCCCTTTGCCTACTCTGCTATATGCGGGATATAGAGAGAAGCTTAAAAAATGTGTATATACAGAACTCTTTCAGGTAAATAGACACAAAATATATAAACTTAAAAATGACTGCGTCAAAGAGTTTCATTTTTGAATTATCAACTAATCTATACCTGGTCTATAAATTAACAAATATTTTGTTAGATATACCTAATGTAGAAAAACATATAGGTATGTTATATATACGAGTACATTTCGCCTATGATGACTGACTGACAGACAACTTGTGTTGTGTGATGTCTATTGAATAATATTATACTTTCTTTATGAAAATAACAATTTACAAAATTTTGTCCATATGTTAAATACTTAGTTATGTAAAATCATTTTTTTCTTTCTATTTTGTTCATTTGTTAAAATAAAATGTTTGTATATAAAATTTTAATTATACATTTAAGAATCAAAAACGAATTAATGTGTTTCGAGCCTAAAAGGCGGGGTTACCATCTGTTATTGGAATGGTAATGATAGCCTCTGACGGTTGTTACGGTTCGTAACAGATCATTTGCATTTTTCTAAGTTTTCTTAAAGAAAAACGAATTAGACGGTAATGTAAACACAATTATAAATAATAAATTAGTTTAAAAGGAAGTTAAAAGTTATTTTATTGCTAACCTGGTCACTTTGTAGGTATACCAGGTACGTGATACAAAAATATGACTCTTTTTAAACATCATTTTCCCTGTGAGGGGGTTAGAATACAATTCCACTCCGCCGCTGGGTAGCGTCCCGTAAGAGGCGGGTATCCCAGTAGTTTGGTGGTAGGAGGTTTGTCCTCCGACTGGCTCGCAACCACTATCATGTCAAAGACGAACCGCCAAATATCTAATGATGTGTTCCGGTTTGATGGCATATAAGCCAGGTTTTCCCCTATCCCACCCCATCCTTTCCCCAGAATGTGGTGGTTCCGATAGCGAACTACTACATTGTCCTCCCCTTCCATCGGTATCGTCTAGGTAGGCAACGCATTTACAACACCTCTGGTGTTGTAAAAGTCTATGGGCGAAGGTAGCCACTTACCATCAGGTGGTCCTTCTGCTCGTTTGCCATCCGTTATCCATAAAAAAAATCGGATTCGGACACAAGTACTAAATTTTTATTATCGACATCCGCTCTCTTAAAACAATTCCATTTCCCACTTTCCGTCAAATTGCGGCATTGCGTGTTGAGTGGCGGAACTCAACGCCGCGCTTTGCCTTGTTACCAAACCCAGGAAATGAAAATACTAACATTTCCTGGGGTGGGAATTGAACCCACAACCTGTCGTGTTTACAGTCGCACGCTTGTGCCTGTGCGCCACGACATGGGATTCGGACACGTGTGCAAATTTTCAAACAAACCGGATTAAAAGGAGTGGATCTAAGTAGCGTTGGAGCTTGTCAATTTGTGACCAATTTGATTGGATTTTTATAATGATTAAGCGTGCATATATATTGAATCCGTAATCATCGCTTACGGTTAGGCGTTTACTACTGTGTTACAAAGGGTAATAGGGGTAAAAGATTTTTTTTTTTTGACACTCCCACATTCTACCTGATGTGGCCCCACGATTTGATACGAGCGACACAACTGTTTGTCATATTTAATTGTGTAAATTTAGTACAGATATATTTTTTATATCAATTTATATAATTTTACTTATTAGATATAGAGTAACATAGATTAGTTTAGTAATAAATACTATTAGATGGATTGACGTGTAAAATACACGTTGCTTAGCAACGAACGACATATTGACTACGTGTCACGTTTTACATACATCTATATGTACACTATATGTAATATGTTTTCATAAAAAAGGATCCAAAGCTTTTCCTTCATGTATCAATATAATTAATTAACTTAAAAGTGAAATAACCATGATTGAGTTAACGATAAGTTACAATTTAACTAGGTCTCATTAACATCTAAAGACATTTTACTGTGTACTTGAAAACATTTTAAACGTGAAACGATTAATCTATGTCCAGTTATCTACAGAAGCTATAACACTACGGCTAGAATAAAATTGTATTAACTTTTCATCTCCGAGTCGCCCGGCCTCTTAATCTTATAATTAATTTGGAGGCACAAGCGTGCGACTGTAAACGCGACAGGTTGTGGGTTCGATTCCCACTCCAGGCAATGTAAAATTTAGTATTTTCATTTCTTGGGTTTGGTAACACGGCAAAGCGGCGTTGAGTTCCGCCACTCAACACGCAATGCCTCAATTCGGTGGAAAGTGGGGAACGGAATTGTTGAAAGAAAATGGAGTGTCTTAACACTAGGTTCTCTGGTTCCCTCTGCCTACCCTGCTATATGAGGGTTATAGTGTGAAGCTAAATAAAAAATATAAACAAGGCGTGAATAGCTTGTTAAGTTGACGATCGATGTAACAATCATTGTATTTGCAATGGTTATGGATTCCAATCCAACTCAGATATGACTATACGCGGCGTTGGGTACCGCTTTGAAAGTGGTGACTTTTGGCGATTAAAAACGATTTGAGTGTTAAAATAGCATGCCTTGTTGGCATTGTTATTAACGACATCGTCTTTTAATGCTAATTGATAGTAAACCCTACTAGTGTATGGACGGATGCTTCTTACTCTTTCACACGAAAACTACTAAACAAATCTAGATGAAACTTTACAATAATATAGTTTATACACAAGAATAACAAGTAGGTTACAATTTAACGCTTGTCGTGGCGTAGAGGCACAAGCGTGCGACTGAAAACGCGATAGGTTGTGGGTTCGATTCCCACTCGTTCGGCGTTGAGTTCCGCCACTCAACACACAATGCCTCAATTTGACGGAAATTGGGGAACGGAAATGTTAAAAGAGAATGGAGTGTCTTAACACTAGGTTCTCTGGTTCCCTCTGCCTACCCCGCTATATGCGGGATTACAGCGTGAAGTTAAAAAAAAAGTTACAATTTATAAAATCTAGTATTTTAAATTAAGGTGAATTTTTAATTTTAAGGTATTTAATACCATTCAACTGATTCTAAGTAGAAGTTTATAAAAGTAATTATTACTTTGCACAGTGTCACATCTATCTAAGAGAGCTGTCTATAGGGGTGCACAAATTATCTTAATTTTTCATCTCACAGTCGCTCGTTTTCCCCACTTTGTAACTTTGTAAAAACAAATTTAATACTATTGTTATTAATAACTTCATACAAATTGCATTTCATACTATAATTTTTTTTTGTTTCACGGTGTATCCCGCATATAGCGGTATAGGCAGAGGGAACCTGAGAACCTAGTGTTAAGACTCTTCATTCTCTTTCAACCGTTTCCCAATTATTATTATGTTTTGCGGAGAACGGAGTGTCTTAACAGTATGTTCTCTCTGACTACCCTGCTATGCGAGATAAAGACGCTGCTTTTTATTAACATTAGTATTATCAGGTATCGATATAGTAATTGGGTGCTTTAACAGTGTTTGAAGTTTTATATATAAAAAATCCTATAGGTAGATATAATTTCACGTTTTTTTCGAAATTTTCTCTTATTTAGAAAACAATGATGCGGTCTAAGTATCTGTAGTTTCAAATATATATATAAAAAAAAACAGCTCTTTACGTTTTATCCCGCGTAGTAGGATAATCGGAGTGGACCTAGTGTGTTAAGCTTAACTAAACGCCGCGTTTCGTGCGTTATACCAGGACGTAGAGATGAAAATAATATTAATATATTCTTCATACCTCGAGTGGGAATCGAACCCGCAACCAATTGCGTTAGAACTGGACGCTGTCCCACTGCGCCACGATTGCTTCAGCGTATATTTAAATAAAAAATAAACAACCAATAAGTTCACTTAAAATTCGTCATATAGGTATTAAAATACATAATCAAATGATGTATAATTTGTATTACTCAAATACATAAACAGACAATGAACCTGTGACCTTATGTTAATAAATAAAAATGTAGGCACTAAGAATTTTCCTAACTAATAAATTAATTTAATTGGACGCCAAACGCAGCCAAAGTATAAAAAACGGAACGTCTAAGCCTTACTGTAATATTTTATGTAAAAACTGTCACATTCAGAACTTTAAGAAGAAAAATGTTTATAAAGAGTATTCAATATTAACTTATATAAATACTGAAATAATAAAAATATTTGTATTGTAAATTAGGAATAAATCCATTGTGGAGTGGTAGTGTGTGACTGTGAGTGCAAAGGTTCTAAGTTCGATCCTTATTTGAGAGAATGATTGTATTTAAATTAATCTTACTGTATTATTAGCAAAGCGCGGTGTTGAGTTCCGCCACTCAGCACGCAATGCCTCCATTCGGCGGAAAGTGGGGAACGGAGTGTCTTAACACTAGGTTCTCAGGCTCCCTTTGCCTACCCCGCTATATGCGGGATACAGCGTGAAGCTATAATCTTACTCTATCGGTTATGTAAAGTGCGAAGTTAAATTCTGGCAGTCAATGTCCCGAATTGGCGCGGAGAGTGGAGAATGATGTCTTTTGACACTATGTTTACTCTGCTAAGTGAAAAAAAACGTAAGACTGTGAAAAACGATATAAGACGACACGCCAGAACTCTCGGTTACGGAGAACGTTCGGAGGAATATTTATATTAATAATAATAAAATCTTACATTCAATTAGAATAGTGGAGTGGTGAAAAAATATATTTGGTTTTTCTTCTACAAAATTTCGGCGACTTGGAAATAAAAAAGTCAATCACTGCCCTTTCGTCACATTTAACATATACGTAAAAATAAAAAAAAAATAATAAATATAATTATATAATAAATAGTCTATATAAAATATGTTTAAGACATTTATTATCTGTGTCCAGTCTATAACACTGGCTGTCTGTAGGGGAGGGCGCTCAAATTGTCTTAATTTTTCATCTCGGAGACGCCCGCCTTCCTCCTTTCATAATTGTTTTTAATTTAAGCACGGAATGAGAAAAGCCCAAGTTTCTTAGAGAAAAATGGACGGATCAAATTGCTGGAATAAAAATATTCAAAGGGAAGGAAAATTAATTACTTTGTTAAGGTATTTTTTAATATAAAAGGATAGTTTCTTTGTTTACTTTTTAGTTTTAATTTAATTATAATTAAATGATAATTAACTAGAGTATAGAGTATGTACTCTCTCAATTAAGTTGAACCTACACTTATTGTAAGCAAATCTACAGAAAAATACTGTTTCACGCTTATTCCCGCGTATCAGAGTAGTCACATGTCAGTGAGAACGCACTGTCTAAGTTTTTTAATATACTTTTTTTTTAATTTCATGCTGTATCCCGCATATAGCTGGGTAGGCAGAGGGAATCAGAGAACCTAGTGTTAAGACACTTCATTTTCTTTCAACATTTCCGTTCCCCACTTTCCCTTACAATATGTAGTGTTTTTAATATTATAAAACGTGTTTGTTTATTCAAGCAACGTGCGTGGTTGATCTTTGCTTGGGCATTTTGAGACGATCTAGAGATCGTCTCAAAATGCAATAATTTTTATATGAAAGTGAATCTACGAATAACATTCGATTTGGCTCTGAAAGTTAGCTTACTTAAAAGCTTATTTTTTACAACCAATAGCTACATAGTATATAGTATATATGGAAAATGCTTGAAAACCAAAAACACAAGAAATAATTACACATTAAAACAAATTATATTAAAATAGCAGTCATAATAGAGTCTGGGATGGACACTAGCCAACCTAGACCAGGGCTAGACTTGCATGGGACCTAAGAAAAAACTATTGTTCTTAGCTGGCGCGCCTCCAGCCGTCTGTCTCCGTTTCCGTAAAACCCACAAAATATGTTACAATTCGCGTTTAATGTTTTCTTTGCAGTTGGCGTCTTTGCGAAATGTAATTTAAAGCTATTTGCCATAAAGTGGCCTAAGTTTTAATTTACTATTATTTAATATTAATATTAAATAAACAAATATAGGAAAATAAATATAAAGTAGACATTAATCAGCAAATATTAGAAACTTATCTCTTTTTATAATAAAAATATATTTATTATTCATATATTAAATACATAAATATAATAAATACTTATAAATAGTGAAAAAAAAAAAAAATTATGAGATACGCCATTTTGATGGTAACAATCGGATTTATAGTTTTACAAGCGATATTTATTTGCGATGCTGCTCAAATTTATTGTGGTCTAGAGGCTGGTGTGCCTTGAATTATGATATATCTAGATGCTATGTTTCCTTATATAGCTTTAAAGAGGAATATTTACTTTTTTTATGGTTTCTTGCCGAAATAAATTATTCTTCATTAAGTTTTTTGATTTATACTTTAATATGAAAAATAGCATAATCTATTTAAACAACAGCACAAAAACTATGCTGTGAATGGAGTGTCTTAACTCTAGGTTCACTCTAACTACCCTGCTGTGCGTGAAAGTGGCTTATTTTGATCACTTTACATTTCCTGTTTAATTTTTTTTTTAACTTCACGCTGTATCCCGCATATAGCAGGGTAGGCAGAGGGAATCTAAAAACCTAGTGTTAAGACACTCCGTTCTCTTTCAACAAATCCATTCCCCACTTTCCGCCAGATTGAGGCATTGCTTGTTGAGTGGCGGAACTCAACGCCGCGCTTTGCCTTGTTACCAAACCCAGAAAATGAAAATACTTCATTTCGTGAAGTAGGAATCGATCCCACAACCTGTCGCTTTACAGTCGGACACTTGGGTCTCTGCGCCACGACAGGCGTGAAATAATATAAAATATTTCTGTCTGTTATGACAGGTTTTTATACAAGTGTATTTATTTATTAATCATTATAATATGTAAGAAAATCTTATCATTTTATTATGACCCACTCCTTTGCCGCCCAATTTGCTTGAAAATTTGCAAATATGAAGCGATGACTATACATAATTTTCATAGACCTGATGTTCTCATAGCTCTTGCATTTTCACCAAAATTACTTTAAACGTGTTACCTTTAGTCTTTTTTCCAAAACGAATTTGGTATCTTTTCAAATATATCGATTTATAATGACAACTACACGACGAAAGATAAATTTTATTAAAAATACATATTAGTATAAATATTTCTTTACATAAGACATTTTTCAATATGAAAACACTAATAAAAAATAGAAGAGGGCGAATTCTTCTCGAATCGAAATATATAAATTACGGTAGCAAATTTTAAATTATATACCGGCAATGCCATGGAAACAGATGTACTTACCTAAGGGTGGCAAGTTTTTGTAAGAGGGTGAATCACAACCCCTTTTATATTTTTTATCGGCAGCCAATTTACGAAGGAAAGTGTGACACTGACGTTTATATAGATATTTTGATATTTTTTTTAAATTTAAAGTATTTTTTGTTAAAGAAATATATATATTTTGATAGGTTTATTCTTTAGAATATTTTTTATTATAGATTTAGCACGATTAGGCTTAATTTTTCAGTAATACTAGTGTCAAATGATGTTTTTAATTCATATAAATCAAAATGAAGTGTTTCACAGTTGTTTGTTTTAGTCAATAGTTATTTTACAAATTAAACTAGCATTTATAAGCTAAAATACTATTTCAAACTAGCTATTTAAGAAAATAAAAATTATTAAAAATGTCTTCCTTTTCAAAATTCCAAGAGTTCTTATAAAAATCATGTTAATTTGAAAGTTCCGCTTTACGGAAACTACGTAATGCCTACTTCCGGCCTCACAGGATGTACCGCCGGATGACGCGTACGTAGTTTGTATGACAACAATCATATTACCATGAGACCTTTGTTTCGTTCTAACAAAAATTAGGAAAAATCTTAAAATGAATTAATAAATATATTTTTCTAAAAGACACATACGTTTTTCAATATATCTAGACTTAGAGACCCTGTTTACGGTTTGTCTGAGCAAGGGGTGTCATTTTATATAAAAGTACATTTCAAACCAATAGTAGTGTGTGTAATATTTATTTTATTAATTTAATCTACATATTTCTAAGTATTACATTATTATAAATAACGTTTTCTGCATTTCTTTTCTATATAAGCTATAACTGTACCAAATTTCATACCTTTCCGTCCTTCCAATTGTCGTAAAAAGGGGTACAAAGTTTATCTTTAAGTTTGCCTTCACGTATTAGTATAATTATTTTCTGATAACATTATATTGATTGACGTCTGTCGTGGCGTTGAGGCACAATTGTGCGACTGTAGACTCGACAGTTTGTGGGTTCGATTTCCACTCTGGGGAATGTAAAAGTTTAGTATTTTCATTTCCTGGGCTTAGTAACAAGGCAAAGCGGCGCGGCGACGGAGTGTCTTAATAGTAGGTTCTCAGGTTCCCTCTGCCTACCCTGCTATATGCGGGATACAGCGTGAAGCTATTATATAAATACGTGAATAGGTAAGTAACTAATGAAAAAAGAAAAAAAGTGTTAAAACTTTTTTAAATCAACCTATTTTTAGTTACTTTGGGTATTCAAACTTGAAATATAGACTATTAAACTATTCGGCGCGCCGAACGTTCAAAGTTGTCGGTGAAAAATTCGACTTTCGAACATGGACGTTCGCAAATTAAAAAGTTTCGAACACTTTCCCTCTCAAACTGCCAACTATTCCCGCCGCCATTTTGGTTGAGCGTTTAACTTTTTAATTTCCACACTGTCATGACGTTTTCTGTATAAATGGATATAGGTTTTTAGTGGTAAAAAGTTTTTTTTTCTAGATAGTTCTAAAAATGTACATACATACATACATACATAGCTTCGCGCTGTATCCCTCATATAGCAGGGTAGGCAGAGGGAACCTAGTGTTAAAGCACTCCGTTCCCCACCTTCCGCCGAATTGAGGCATTGTGTGCTGAATGGCGAAACTCAATGTCGCGCTTTGCCTTGTTACCAAACCCAGGAAATGAAAAATTCCATTTACTGGAGTGGGAATCGAACCCACAACCTGTCACGTTTATAGTCGCACGCTTGTGCCTCTGCGAAACTACAGGCGTTAAAAATATAGGCAAATAATTTTTAAATCAAGTGAAATGTAGACATTAATATACTATGACGAATATATGACTGGTATGATTTATCTTTAGACGTCCTGTTCTTTATGTTTTATTAATCGCCTAAAAAAAGAAATTTTGAACTTTTACTGGATGAACCGATTTTGATAAATATATTTTATATGATAGATAGTGCTTCTGATGTAATCCCATTTAAATGTAGTTAGGAAAGTTTATTTGTTAAAATTTCTATTAATAATATTTTTTTTTTATATAAATAAACAAAAACTCTTCTGTAACAATTTTATTAATTTGTCAAAATTAAAAACGTGTCATAATTTTTTTTTTCTTATTTTTTTTTTATTTATTACTTACTAAGTCGTCTTTTTAGCTGACTTTAATGTCATTTATATTTTTAATCTGTTTCCATTTCAACAATTGGCTTTGTTATCTGTATTCTGAGAAGGGTGCGTCCGTTGAAGAAACGCAAAGAAAATTATAGGTACCTCCACCGTGACCCCTTGCTGTGGATCGACTCTAATGAATCAACTGTTATCTTTTATTTTAACCATTTTCATTTGTTTTTCCACTTTAAAATAAGCTGTTTAACATTTTAGAGCTATAAATTACGTAAAATTTATATTTTTTGTTAAAGGCGATAATATTTGACTTGTGTCCCCGTTGACGCGTTAATAACGCGTGATAGCAACATATGCCTATGTAAACTGTATATAAACATGGATGTCAAGCCTTGGTAGTGTAGTACTATAAGTGTGCCAAGATTCATGCTCGTCATCGTCAAGATTTTTGCTTCACGTATATAATATATGGATGTATATTTTTATTTCATTTACAAGGGCTGTATTAACGGTATAAGGTACGTACTGGGAATCGAACCTACATAAATCGTGTTTATATTCAGACGCTATCCACTGCGCTACGATAGCCTTCGTGATGGATGAACGGATGGATGGTTAAATATTTAAAAATTATTTACGCATTTCATTTTTAGCATAGTTTTTGGCTTTGCAACAATTTTATACGCCTAGCTATAATATAACACTGACTTTTGACTACAATTTTACGTCTAACATAAGTTTTAAAATAATTTACTATGTTACAAATGTAGAACGAGATCAAAACCTAACTGTTTTCTTTCATATTAAAATAACATACATACATACAGAGCTTCACGCTGTATCCCGCATATAGCAGGGTAGGCAGAGGGAACTTAGTGTTAAGACACTCCGTTCCCTACTTTTCATATTAGAATAATTTGTCTTTAATCTCATTGGATTTGTAGAAACAAGACTTTCGATCTTATTAGATCTTTTAAATGATGATTGAATGATTTTAACTGGATTAGACGAATATATATTGGTATTCGAAAATACATTTTAGAAACCCTACATTTCGAATACTACAGTAGTCCGTGGTTAAAGATAGAACTACTGTAAAAAGTTGGAAACGTCGGGTTTGCTAAAATTTATTTTTAAATTCTAAAATAAACGCATTTATATGAGTAAAAGTCGTAAAATAATGATGAGTTAGATTTACTATTAAAATTATTTTAGTGTAGTGCCATAAATATTTAAAATACTGTAAAGAGAATCTTTGCATAATGTTCTGTACTTTCCGTTCATAATTTAGACATTGGGTGCTCAATGTCGCGCTGTGTTACAATAACTGGGTGATGAAAGGAATTAAAAAGTAATCATTCTGAAGTTAGAGTTGAACCCAGAACCATCACTTTTATAGTCAAATACTGTTTCACTGCACCACCAAGGTTGCTTTTTTTTTATCTTTATCTTTATCTGCTGTATCCCGCATATAGCAGGGTAGGCAGAGGGAACCAGAGAACCTAGTGTTCGGACACTTCATTCTCTTTCAACAATTCCGTTAACGCGGAACTCAACGCCGCGCTTTGCTTTGTTTCCAAACCCAAGAAATGAAAATACTAAATTTTACATTTCCTGGAATGGGAATCGAACCCACAACCTGTCGCGTTTACAGTCACACGCTTGTGCCTCTGCGCCACGACAAGCGTTTCAACTATACGAAATATATATTATTATACTAAAATCAGAATAAACATTAAAACAAAAGCCTATTAAAGTATAAAACAAAAAACAATCGTGACTAGCTTACAAAGTATGACAAAGATTAGCTGACATATTTTATTTTCTTGCAAATTTGAATCCAGTAAAATCCAGAGAGTCATTACGAAGAGATAAAATTTAAATTGCAAAATTCCCCCTTGGAAAAAAGCCGAGATGGGCGTCAAAAAACCTAAGGCCGAGGGCGAGGAGGGTACTCCTTCCCTTTTAAAATATTTTTACTTCGCTTCTAGCTATCAAATTTTCGCGTTTCTAATCAGAGCACAAAATGGCCGACATTATTTTTTTTCTAATTTGAAATTTGGGATGAAATAATGATGTTTAAATATAAAGCCTTGTTAGAAATTAGTTATTTATTTTATTTATTATTTAATTTATTGATTTTTTGAGAAGAATATTGATATAAATATAATTAACGTCTGTCGTGGCTCAGAGGCACAAGCGTAAACGCGACAGGTTGTGGGTTCGATTCCCACTCCAGGAAATGGAATTTTTCATTTCCCGGGTTTGGTAACAAGGCAAAGTTGAGTTGAGTTCCGCCACTCAGCACGCAATGCCTCAATTCGGCGGAAAGTGGGGAACGGAGTGTCTTAACACTGCCTCTGCCTACCCTGCTACATGCGGGATACAGCGTGAAGTTATGTAATGAAAATAAAATTATATTCTTAAAAATACAGATTAAAAAATTTATATATGTATATTATAGGTGTCCTACCTAAGCTATATTTAATGTTTTTTTTTTTTATATATCTTGTATACAGTAACACTGCACAAATCTTAAACACAATAAATAAATTATTTTATTTTAAATATGACATTTCTTAGTGCTTTGTAAATAATATATTTTAGTTATATTTAAGTATACATTGGATTGTATGTGAATATATATTACATATTTTCAAAATATTTACTGCGAATTTTAGAAAATTAAGAAATAAAAGTATTTTTTTATAACTTCAATATAAATTATTAGTTCTATTTATTTTTTCAACATAATCTGTAAATAATTCGCAGAAAGTTGGATGTTTTCAGACAAATGGGCACACTTAAACAGTAAATTGGCTGGGAAAGTTTTGGCGGCGGCGAACGACGTGTCACCATGAAAAATATACACCATGATACTCATTAGTTAGTTGAATTGTGATTTTGATTGTTATCAATACTATATAATACTGAAATCTTTTAACGAAATTAAAAAAAAACAATGTTTATAAGTATGAAATACTAGCTGTTATCTGCGGCTTTCAAGGTGTTAGGTAAAAAGACGTTTTTTAATTCATAGTTATATGGGTATATAAATTTATTATAAAACGAAATTATTTTAAATTAATTTATATATATATATATATGTATTTGGAAATATATTTTTGGAAATTCGATATTTCTAACACATTACAGTACATTTTACAGTCAGTGAACGCAGGTAGATTATGTGGAAAAATCACGAAAATCAAAAATATCATTAAACCTTATATAATTTCAAAATTATATTTAATACATATTTTTTTAACTTCACGCTGTATCCGGCATATAGCGCATATAGCAGGGTAGGCAGAGGGAACTTGAGAACCTAGTGTTAAGACACTCCGTTCTCTTTCAACAAATCCGTTCCCCACATATTTAATATACTTAGTAAAAATATAATAAATCATCATATACTTATACCAAATTACTATTTAATATTTTTATTATAAATAAAGGCCACATAAAATTGTACGGTGTAAGAAAACTTTTCAATAAACGCTTGAAGCGAGATTCCTAACAGCACTCTGTTTCAAATCTTTTTATTACGTTGAAAATATCTTTCTTGGAATTTTATCGATTTTTGTGTACATTGCTTCGAGCATCTCCTATATATCGGAGGGAAAGTAGTGTTTGGACTATCCGTTGTATCCATTATATCCAATAACGGGACGTCGTGTTATACCTTTATAATTATAGGACATACATACATACATAAATTCGCAATGTATATAGCAGGGTAGGCAGAAGGAACCTAGTGTTAAGACACTCCGTTGACCACTTTCCGCTAAATTGAGATAATTATAGTGGCCTATTTAAAAAATATCAATTTTTGAAAAACAATATAGATTTGTACATTTAAGTTTTTTTGAAAATGTTTTTTTTTTTAATTATATATTATTTTAATTTATATTCTTGTTTTAATCAAAGTCGAAAAAGATCGTTGTGCTAACTCGTTTTGTGGTAAAAAAATTGAATTATGATTTTTTGATTAGGTCCCTATAATTCTAAAGGTGCGACTGTGTTGAACGGCGGAACACGACGTAATGCTTTGTCTTAGATACCAGAACAGAGAAATGAAAATAGAATAAATATTTTCATTCCCTGAGAAGAAATCGAACCCACAACCATAGCGTTTACAGTCACTCGTTGTCAGGTTAGCATTACTTTATTTTATAGCTTCACGCTGTATCCCGCATATAGCAGGGCAGGCAGAGGGAACTAGAGAACCTAGTATTAAGACACTCCGTTCTCTTTTAACATTTACGTTCCCCACTTTCCGCTGAATCGAGGCATTGCGTGCTCAGAGGCGGAACTCAACGCCGCACTTTGCCCTGTCATTACTTTTAAGGTTTTAATTAAAAAATCGTGTCATCTTACAAATAAAATCAATCTCGGGCTCATCGCAACTTTTTCTCGCCCTTCCGAGATTCTCTCATAATTATATTTGTGTCGTTACAAACTTTTGATAGATCCCCTTCAATTTAGATCTGACGCTCATTTCGTATAAAAACGGCTTGTGTACTTTAAATCAGGAGGTCTTATTGGATTATTTACTGTAACTATGTACCTATTTGTGTATTTCCTTCGAGTCTCTTTAGTAAACTTATTACTCTTAGTTTACTAAAAAGGTACTTGTTAAGAATTATTTATCTATAATTTAAAAAAAATGATTTTTATTGAACGCCTATTGTGGCGCAGAGGCACAAGCGTGCGACTGTAAATGCAACAGGCTGTGGGTCTGATTCTCACTCCAGGAAATGGAATTTTTAATTTCCTGGGTTTGGTAACAAGGCAAAGCGCGGCGTTGAATTCCGCCACTCAGCACGCAATTCGTCAATTAGTGGAAGGTGGGGAACGGAGTGTCTTACCACTAGGTTCCCTCTGCCTACCCTGCTGTATGCGGGATACAGCGTGGAGCTATGTATGTATGTATGCTTTCTGTTTGCAATATACATATATAAAATTTTAAAAATAATGCCATACAAATTGTCAAAATACTCATTAATGAAATGTATATAAAACTACAATAGAAATATATATTTTTTGTACGCATTAAATTATTATTTAACGTTCAATGATAATTCAGAAGTTGATCTTTTTAAATACACCTGGGATCATTTTTGCCGTGATTTGAATAAATATTGCCGAAATTACTTTTTAGGGATAATTAGGATAAACGATACTTGTTCATTATTTTTAATAGTATTCGAAGGATAATTATGATTTAGGCCGCATATAAACGTATTTTCGCTTGAAAAGTGCTGTATTTGAGTTGGCTACCTCTTATATATATTTATACAAAAATCGTGAAAATCAATATATGTTGATAAAATTTCCAAATCTTTTAAACTAACCTATTTTAAAGAGATTTGAACCCACCTATGATTACAGACTATTGTAAAGTGTTCGATACATTGGGTTTTCTAATGTGTTTTGCACTACTAAAATATACACGATTCAGCTTATTTATATGTAAAAATCACGACAATCAAAGATTACGTCAAATATTTTCTATAAAAGTATCCAACAATTCATATTCAGGTTGAAATACATTTAATTTGAATTCCACGTAATCTAAAATCCTTTTTGTATCAAACCGATAGCGACATGAAAGCTAAAATAAAACAAAAGTTGTAAAGGCTTTAATAAATGTGAAATTTTGCTTCGAACTCAACTGGATATTTGGTGAGGGGCCATTTTTAAGAAAGCGGGGGGTGGTCACCCTCCGCCCGAGACGCCCACGAAAAACCGTTAAGAACAAAAATGCGGGCCAATGACGAGCCACCCCTTAAATATCGATAGCGGGGGCGCTTTTCATAAAAACTGTATTGTATTTTTTGGTCGGTAGGTTGGTTGGTAGCTCACGGTTCACAAGTTATTGAGAGGTTTAATCTTCTTTTAAGAGACTTATATATATTTTTTTCTATTATTTTTTGCTTAAATTACGGTATAAATGCCGTGGAATGTTCGTGTTAAGGTATAAACGAAAAGAACCTAATGGTAATTGGTGGCGTCGTCCATTTTCCGCCAGTTTATAGACATTGGTTGGTGGTTGGCGGTGCTTAACGCAGCGCTTTTTTAACTGGACTGGTTAAATAAAAATATATGTGTAATAGAAATTTCATAATTCTATAATCTTAAATCAATCTCAGGTAAAAGCAGACATTGCCACTACTGCACAATAGCACCTACGCTTATTGTACATGCTACAAATATATATATATATATATATATATATATATATATACAAAATTACTTACCTAAAATATGACGGTAGAAAAACTAATTTTAAACTGATTTTAAAGCACAAGAACTCTACGACATGGTCAAAACACAACTGACTTAACCGTACACTACTGCATGGGGTCAAAAGTTGTCTTACCGGTTATCTTGTAGGGGTCCATACAAAAGATAGTAAGGGCTGGACTGGACAATGGAAGCACCTTTGCTAAAGGGTTGGCCGATATGTAATAATAATGAATCATATTATAATATTTGGACCTATTTAAGTAACCATTGGATGTATTGTGATTGCGAAACTGACCTGACCGGTTTTAGCAGTTTGTAGGGATGTTCGTGTGTCGAGGGAAAAGTAACGGATTTTTAGTATTGTGTTGTGTTTACAATTATTATAATGAAAGTGGATAATAATTTGTTTAAAAAAATATTGAAAATAAAAGAAAACTCTTTTTTGTTACTTTTTATTTAAAAACTGCTGTATTAATTTTGACTTGCGAATCAATATCAAAACATTTAAAATAAAACAAGTAGATACTATATATATTTATTTATTTATTAAAAATAATATGTTGCAGAAATAGAAATATGGTAAAAAATTAAAATAAACGCATGTTGTGGTGCAGAGGCACAAGCGTGCGACTGTAAACGCGACTGGTTGTGAGTTGGATTCCTACTCCAGGAAATGGATTTTTTCATTTCCTGGGCTTGGTAACAAGGCAAAGCACGCAATGCTTCTATGTATGTAACTCATAAGAATGTTTTTTTTATTTTCTTCACTTTGTATTTTTGCTTTTAAATACAAAATTTAAAACTCACTCAGTTTTTTTTTATTCACTTAATTAATTTATTTACCTGGTCAAATAAAAATTTTAGAAAACATATATTAGATACAGACTAAAAAACAAATTATCGACAGTCGATAAATCCAAGCGTCCACTAGTTAGCTAACTTCCGTAAAAAAAATTAACAATTAAACGTGAAGAATCGTCCACACTACAATGGCCGCATTTGCATTCCGGCACAACCGGTTCTCACGAGGGGTGCCACATGTCTCTATTTGACACCTCGTGGGCATTCGCAGGGTTGGTCTGACCCTGAGTGTGACCGAAAGCTTGTTGCGTTTGAAATATTTAAATTATGCTTTAAATATGTGTTAAATTTAATTACAATTTTGGTCTTTTATTCGGTTTTTTAAATTGTATATTAGAGAAAGAGAGAGAGAGAAGAATAGGCACAGCTTAAATAATAAAAATATTTTATGGTAGCATTTTTTATTCAATTTAAATTATTTTTTTTATAATATTGCTAATGAATTTTCTTGTTATTATGATTAAATCTATAATTTACCACTTTGCTTAAAAAATATATATAAAAATACTTAGTATTAATCTGAACCTCATTTGTTATTATATTGCCTTTTTTCAGGTTATTTTAATTTTGAATATCATTAAAAAAAAAACTTTTTTATTAAAATAATAATTGAATAATTAAATTCAAATCGTATATGAACAAGCATAAAATATTTATATCTTATATCACTGATATATAATGAATAACTTCTTACCTAATATCGTATATACGTTGATATAATTACCAATCATATAAATTAAAATTAACTTGAAAATTTTTACTTTCAATTTTTTTTTCAATTATACACGCTTCATGTCTACGGAACAAAGTGCTACGCCGTAGGCGTAACAGTATTGTTGTTAAAAACTAGTAGTTACACTATGGCACTATGGGCCATTAATCACTGGGCTTGTAAGTTCGAATCACGCTTGAATAAATATTAATACATATAATATATTATATTCATATATGAGTAGGTCCTAACTCAGTTAGGTAAAATAAGTGTGGAATTATTATTTACATATTTTTATATTATAAAAAATATATCTAAATTCATAAAAATATATACATACTTACATACATACATGGCTTCACGCTGAATCCCGCATATAGCAGGGTAGGCAGAGGGAACCTATTGTCAAGACACTCCGTTCCCCACTTTCCGCCGAATTGAGGCATTGCATGCTGACTAGCGGAACTCAGCGCCGCGCTTTGCCTTTTACCAAACCCAGGAAATGAAAAATTCCATTTCCTGGAATGGGAGTCGAACCCACAACCTATCGCGTTTGCAATACGCTTGTGCCTCTGCGCCACGATAGGCGTTTTTACTTAATATATATAAAAAATTATCCACAATCAAACAGATTACTTATTACCAGAAAAAATTGTACAGTAAAATAAAACGGAACGTCATAGCAGGGACAAATAGATTTAAAAATAAATATAAAAATAGTGATAATTAATAAATTATCAATAACTTAAAAACATCTTACCAACAGATATTTACAAACTAGCAAGAAATGATAAATTTCCTAAAGCCCAAATTAAATTTTAATTCAAGAGTCATAAGAACTAACAACTATTCTATTCTACCTCCAACTAGTGAAGTTACCTCGCGTTACCGCATCCCATTCACGGGAACAATGAAAGACAAACATTATCTCAACGGACGCGCCTAATAAGACATTCATCTGAATGACAATAGATCTGTGCTTGCTTTTTTTAATTTTTATATCGTTGGGGCATTTTTGTAAAGAGTAATGTTTCTAGGGTTAATAGTATCCGTTGGTAATTTGTATTATTTCTTTAAGACGTTTGGTAATTATTATTTATGTTGTGATCATCGTGGTACAGTGGGATAGTGCTTGATTGTATGGGAGTGGTTGTGGGTTCGATTCCCTCTTGGGAATTTAGGAGCTTAGGAATAATATTTAAATTATTTTTATTTCTCCGCTCCGTTAAAAGCGCGACGGTCACTTTCGTTTTTCAACTCGCAATGTATTGAATTTGGGCAAATAGAAGGGAAAACGAAGATTTTTGTGGGTTCAATTCCCACTCCAGGAAATGTAAAAGTTTAGTATGTTCATTTCTTGGGTTTGGTAACAAGGCACTGCGGCATTATGGTCTAAAATTATTTTTACTAAATAATATTTTCAAAACATTTCCTTTTATTCCCTAATCAGGAAATAGAATTTTTTATTTTTTGGGTTTGGTAACAAAGCAGAGCGCGGCGTTGAGTTCCGCCACTCTGCACACAATGCCTCCATTCGGCGGAAAGTGGGGAACGGAGTGTCTTAACACTAGGTTCCCTTTGCCTACCCTGCTATATGCGGGATACAACGTGAAGTTAGGTATGTATGTAGGTCCTAATTATAAAACCAAACGTTAATTGATCTAACTATACTACTTGAACTATATCTAAAAAATATTTCATTTAGGCACATAATAAGCTTAGTATGCTTGCTTTACTTTACTCTTCAAAATAAATGCATTTATAATTAAACTACTTGTCGTCCGTGACTTTGTTTATATAAAACAACATTTTTCCGTTCCAGTAGTAATTTCGGGAAATACTCTTTTAGAGCCCTTCAACACTTTATAAGGAACCGGTATACTATTATGCCTAAAAGCCTAGTAGTTTTGGCTATGCGTTGTTTGTCAATCGCTCAGTACGGGTAAATATATAAATAACTATTTTCAAAATTAAGTAAAGAATGAAACCGGAATTTCATCTAACATTAAATATCTGTTAATATTTCACCTAATTAATTTTTTTTCTTATTTTCTTTAAGTGAGACAGAGTGTAACTTAATTTCCTCAATTCACCCTCAACAGTGCATGTATGATAAATAAAATATATTATAAAAATATTCGATAGCTATTTATAGCAAAGTAGCTTGAAGTTCTGCGCCGCATACTAGTGTAAGAATAGAGAATCTAATGTAACCACATAATAACAGCAGTGACATTAGCACTATGTTGATAGTATTTTAAAAGTTTTTAATTTAAGAGAATTTATATAAGTTATATAAGTTTGGTAACAAGGCAAAGCGCGGCGTTGAGTTCCGCCACTCAGCACACAATGCCTCAATTTGACGGAAAGTGGGGAACGGAGTATCTTAACACTAGGTTCCCTCTGCCTACCCTGCTATATGCGGGATACAGGGTGAAGCCATGTATGTATGTATATAAGTTATGACAAAAATAAATATATTATTATAATTATTAACTTGCATCTAGTGGTGAATAGGACAACTAAAAGTTTAGTGACATCTATTGACGGAAAGATCAGTTATGTAGCGCTTTCTAGTGTAGAATAGCCGAATTAAAACGACTAGCGGCATCTATTGATGAAAAGTAAATTTAATATTTTAGCGCCATCTGTTAGTGAAAAGATAAAAATAGAATGGTTTTAAATATTTAATATAGAATATTTTTTGTTTTATACATATATTAAAATTATAATAAAAACAACAAAATTATAAGAATATATATTTTTTAAATTTTAATAATAGTATTCCTTTATTGTTGTGTAAGCTATTCCTCCATAGATGGCACTAGTGATGTATGTAACTTTCTCAAAATACATTCTCAATTTGGCTGATACCTTAAAAATTATTTCAGTTCAAATTATAAGACAATTTTTATAATTTAGTTATTCATTTTAATAAAGATTACCGTTACGATCAAAACGAATTATGTTTTTAAAATAAAATGTTAATAAAAAATAAATCCATATATTAATACGCGAAGCAAAAACTTTGGACCCATTTTTACGAACATTATGCGAACGGAGGAACATGAAACTTAGCACACTTATAATTTATATAGCATAGAAGCGCAAAATGTTAATATCTTTTTAAAATAATGCATAAAAATATATAAAATTAGTAAAATAAATGTTACACACACATCCATGATTTTACATCCATATTTATATAAAGTGACATATACATACATGGCTAAAGACAACGCGTTGTTAACGCGTCAACGGGGGCACTAGTAATCATAAAGATTACAAAATATATGTGTCAAAATCATTTTACATTAAAAAATATTATTTTGAAAATTAATTATTAATTTTTTTTTAATTTGGTTAACAGAAAAGTATGCTTATTATTCTTCTTCTTTCGTAATTTTTCTAAATTGTGATAAAAGCAGCGAACTGAGTGTCTTGACACTAAGTTCTCTCTGACTCCTCTATAATTAATATCTCATAGATATTAACTTTACTTTATAAGATGTATAAATTACTAAACACAAAAATTCTAAGTCAATTAGACACATTCAAGTAAAACAAATATATAAAACAAAGTTAAAGTCAAAGTCAAATAATTTTATTCAAAATAAGAAGTTACTAGCTTCATTTTTTGAACGTCACTTAATTTA
Organism: Philaethria dido; assembly: GCA_033558755.1. NCBI lineage: Eukaryota > Metazoa > Arthropoda > Insecta > Lepidoptera > Nymphalidae > Philaethria > Philaethria dido. The sequence continues at coordinate 14,203 of JAKGSA010000831.1, read as the reverse complement.
CCACCGGTTCACTAAATTCAATGCCTCAGACCTGAGAAGAACCGGCGCAAGAAACTCAGCGAGATTTTTTTTATTCGTCAATGGTTTATTAGTGGCAATGATACCTTTGAAACAGACTGGAGCGAGCATTTCATTCCCAAGATGTGTTATCATTTATAAAATGAAAATAGAATAACAAATAAAATTTAAATTACAAATATGAGTGACCAAGTGACCTGAAATTATGCATTTTCGAGTTATTTGTCAAATCTCCGAAACCTCATCACAATCACTTAGCTACATATTATGACATATTGTAATACTTAAAGAGATCTTTGATTTTCACGATTTTTAATGAAAATATAATTACATATTAAATGAAATTATTACAGCCGGATTAATCGTGTTTATTTTAGTATTCGGAAATACATTTTTTTGTAACGTGCCGTCCTCAGGTTCCCTCTGCCTACCCTGCTATATGTAGGATACAGCGTGAAGCTAAAAAAGAAGAAACCCACCGTTTCGATCACTTTAAAGTAGTGCGTAAAATATACGCGATTAATATGGTTAAAATAGTTTCTTTTCTTTTCATTTATAATTTTTTCCCGCACGACAAGCTACTCAGCGAAAAGTTAGTGTCCAGAATATTTAAATAAAATTGTTTCAGTTCAATGAAATATAATAACTATTGATATTTATTTAAGAGCTTCAACGCGAGCAAAACTGCGGGTAAAAGCTAGTATTATATTATAGTACAACTGTAAAAAAATTACGTTTTTTTAGCTTCACGCTGTATCTTGTACATAGCAGGGTAGGCAGAAGGAACCAACGAACCTAGTGTTAAGACACTCCGTTCTCTTTTAACATTTCTATTCCCCACCTTCCGCAGAATTGAGGCACTGCGCACTGAATGGCGGAACTCAACGCCGCTTTCCCTTGTTACCAGAGTGACAAAATGAAAATACTAAATATTATTTAACATTATAATTTCCTGGAGTGGGAATCGAACCCACAACCTGTCGCAACACACACGCATGTAAAAAACCTTGTTCACAACAAATTCTCATACACCATTCACGAACGGGACACCTATAAATAAAACCATAAAAAGTCCCGGGCCGTTTTTTTCCAACGTAACGTACCGGTCGCGTTGCGTTGCGGCGAAGAGATTTTTTCCCCGGATCCCGGCGGGTTATTACAGTGATTAATTCACTGACTCCGGGGCCTCTTGTTAACACGTTTTTTTATCCTTTTTTTAAAACCTCACGGTAATTTGCCCGGCAATTTGCCTCCGTAGTTGGCTTGTTCGCTTAATTTATTTGACCTGTTGCATGTTGGCGCTGGTTTTTTTTTGCTGTCAATCAATTATTTGCTCGTTGGTGGCGCTTGGGGAGTGATTTATTTTTGTTTTTTCTTTTTTTTTTTATAAAAGTAAAATTGTTCTCTAGTAATTATATTTATATTTTAGCTGAAGTTGATCCCATTATGGGGCAGTGGAACAGCGGTTGACTGGAAATATGATTTGTTGGTTGTGAATTCGATTCCCGCTCAGGGAATTATTGTATATACATTACATTCCTCCTCCCTATGGTGTTGATATGGGAAGACAAAGTGCAGCGTTGAGTTGCGTAAACGACGAACGGATTTGTTGAAAGAGAACGGAGTGTCTTAACACTAGGTTCTCAGATTCCCTCTGCCTACCCTGATATATGAGGAAGCAGCGTGAAGTTAAAAAAAAAGAAATTACAGCTGACATTGAGGCTATTGTGGTACAGTGTAAGAGCGTCTGAGAGACGTGATTGGTTGTCGCTTCGATTGCCACTCGGGGAATGGATTACATATGAATTATTTTAAAGGAGGTTATCAAGTCAACTATGTTTTTGTGTGTTACCGCCTAACTTGCTTTTTGGTGATGTGGTCCCATTTAAAAGTAAAGATATGACGAACGGTTTTTGAGTTATTCGTAACAATTTAGCTTTTCAGTACATTTATTTGAAGATTTTCGTTTTTGTTAAAATTTCAATTATTTATTGTTTAAGTGTTACTAGTAAAGTAGTGAAATAGTCATTTTTAATTTATATATAAATACGTGAAGCAAAAACTATGTACCCCTGTTTACGAAAATTAAGCGAACGCAGGAGCATGAAATTTGGCACACTTATAGTTTATAAAAACTATTTTCTTTTAACTTATTTTCTAAGCTACTTTGTTTTAAATGATGCATAAAAAGTGCATTGAATTCATAAAATAAATGTCACACACACTAGCGTGCTTTGACATTCATATTTATATAAAGTGACATATACTAGCTAGAGCCGCCTCTGGGCAGAACTTAACGCCGCGCTTTACCATTAGACCAGAACGCAAAAACAAAAATTAATATAATTGCTCCCCCAAATGGGAATTGAACTCGCAACCCATCGTGCATACGCTGTCCCATTAACCACGATGGCTTAAATAAAATTAATCATTAATCTATATATGAATACGTGAAGCAAAAGCTTTGGAGCCGTGGACCGTAAAAAGTTACGAAAATTACGCGGACGGAGGAGCATGAAACTTGGCACACTTATAGTTTATATAGGGATGGAGTGCAGAATACTAATATTTCTTTTTTAAATAATGCACTAAAAGTATATTAAATTAATAAAGACAACGCGTTGTTAACGCGTCACCGGGGCCACTAGTAATAATAATAATCTCAACAATATGTAATAAGTTATATGAAAATTTTAAAAATTAACTCAAAGTAAGGGGTGTATGATATGCGCACGTTAAAAAGCTTGCCTTACTGCCCTCAGGAGGTGTTAAAGGGTCTAATATTAAGTAACTGGGTTATTTATACTGTGTTAAGAGGAAAGAGGAAAGTTGGAAAAAGCACGCCTTGTGGTACGCCCTGTGATTACTATATATGTAATATAATAAATTGTGTTTTAACCGACTTTTAAAAAATGAGATTTTCCATTCGACTGGTTTTATGTGTGTCACTGTATAACTTTTTACTGGGTGAACTAATTTTGATTTTTTATATGATAGCTAGAGATTTTAAATTGGTTCTATTTAAATTTTATTTAGATCTGACGTTAAGTTTTTGAGTTATTCGTAATAAATAACTTTTTAATTGATTTTAATTAAAATCGATTATACGGTTTCTACTACCAGGGCAGGCAAAGAGAACCTAGTGGAGACACATTTTGTCTTTCGGGAAAATAGTTTAAGTATCCATCACCATGTCCCTGACTGGATATCAAATCCACGTTCATCGCGCTTAAAGTTAGATGATGTCCCACTGCGCTACTAAGGCAATAAGTATAATGATTTTTAGAATTTGAATCCATGAACGCTTTCTAACTTTCTCTGGCGTAGATAGCAAATGTTAAAAGAAAATTTTATTTTTTTATGTAATATTTTTTTATGCAAATCAACAAAACATGGCGCAGTGTGATATATATTCGACTGCACACGCGATTCCCGGGAGTATAGCTAATTTTAAATTACTTAGATCCACTCCTTCACTCTAGTAAGATAAAAAAGGCAAAGGCATGAAGTTCCGCCACTTAAGAATCAATAGCTCGAAACTGGGTGGAAAGGGAAGAACGGAGTGTTTGGACACTAAGCCATCTCTACCTATCCTGCTATACGGGAAAAGGTGTGAAGGTAAAAGATAAATCGTTAAAAATAAATTTAAAAAAGAAACCATAAATTAAAAGTTACGTATGTTTTACAAATGTGTGTATGAAGTGGGAATATTTAACTGGCACTTAGACGTCCATCCGCGTCGTGTTCCGGGTTTTTTCCGGGACCAGCTGTGGATGCTGTAGAGATGGAACTACATTGGGAAATTAAATATTAATTAATTTTTCTTTTTTATTTTGACCACTCTCCGTTCTTTACTCACCACAGAGGCATTGCCTGTCAAATAATTATTTTTTTATGCGTTTCTGAAAATTTTTCGTATCTTTGTATTATGTTTATAGATTTTAAATACTTATATATTAAAGCAGATTCTTGTTAGATATATATTTTTAGAGGATTCCGTTTAAAATAACATGCAATTAGACTTGAGTGTTTCTTTGATTTTTTTTCTCAGAAATGACAAAATATGTAAATATATCCAATTCCTATACGCCACAAAACACATTGTATAATTAAATTTAGGCAAAAAGTGAAGACAGTTTATTTACTATTACAATCATTATTAAATACAGTCTATTTACAATCATATTATATTTCAATAAAAATAAAAATAAATCTAATATTTAATAATAAATAAGAATAGAATAGAATATAATAGAATAGAACAGAATAGAACAGAACAGAACAGAATAGAATAGAATAGACTTTATTGCACACAAGAGAAAATAAAAACAAAAATAAAGAGGAAATAACAGTATGCAAAGCCTGTATGCAAAGGTGGTCTTATTGCTAAAAGCAATCTCTTACAGACAACCTTTAGTGAACATAGGATAAAATGCAATAAGGAAAAGGGGAATAACGTCGAATATACCAAAAAAAGAAAATTGACTTCAAAAAATCCACTAAAAGTGAAATTTTCACAAATAACACAAACACTATTTTAGATCTTAACTAAATTTAAATAGGACTATATCAGAGGCACTAGCTATCATATAAAAAAAGATTCATCAAAATTGATTCATTATATAACACACATAAAAAATACAATCCAGTTAAGAACCGTCTCCTTTTTTTAAATCGGTTAAAAAAAATAAAAAAATAATTAAAATATAATAAAACCTTGTTCCCAGTGTACCTCCACCCTTAACACCTCGTTAGCATTCATTGCGTGTCTTTGTTTTCGATGTTCAAGCGCTCATTTTTCACCACTCTGTGTTCTGATTTCAGTACTGTAATTTCAGCTTTTGTTATTTTTATGAAAACGTAGTTCTTTATTTTACTAAGCTTATGTAAATTTATTGTTTTAATTAATTGGAATAATTATTGCATTGTTATTGTAAGCGCGGCGTTGAGTTCCGCCACTCAGCACGCAATGCCTCAATTCGATGGAAAGTGGGGAACGGAATGTCTTAACACTAGGTGCTCAGGTTCCCTCTGCCTACCCTGCTATATGCGGGATACAGCGTGAAGTTAAAAAACAAATTATACTGTTTTTCGTAGTCCGCATAGCAGGGTAGTTAGTCAGAACTGAGTGTCTAGACACTCCGTACGCCACTTTCCATCTATATTCGAGACATTACGTATTATGTCACGGTACTCAACGCTGCGCTTTATCTTACCAGAGCGGAGAAATGAAAAACAATAACAATAATGATCCTTCTATTTCTAGTGGAGTCGAACACACGACCAATCGTATTTGCAGTCAAACAATGTTCTACTTCACCACGTTTGCTTTATAATTTATTTTTAATGGTAAAGCTTAAGGATTTTTTTTTTTTTTTTTTTTTATTAATATGTGTTTTATTTTACGATGGTATATGACACATTGTAAAAAGTCAAGCGGTATTTATTTTTTGAAATCGATTAAAAAACAATTGATTTATAAATAATGTCGATGGAAACAGCTAGCTTTATTTCCTTATAGTTTCCAATATGTATGTTTTACATCTAAAAAATAAAACAATTATATAAAAAGGGCTCAGATAGTAATCGATTTAATTGAAATTTCCTTTTATTATATAAAGATACTTATTGAAACATAATTTAAAATATTTACTATATATTAATAACGCATTTTTAAAAAAAATAAATTCTAGAAAAAGTAGCTTCACGCTTTATCCTCCATAGCCTTTTAGAGTGATACAAGTATTCTCTCTTTTCGCCATTTTTCATTTGAATTCGTAGACAATACGTGTTAAGTGGTAGGACTTACTGCAGTAGAAAATATTATTAAAATACTATATATTCATAAACAAAGTCGAAGGAAAACAGCTACTTTTATTCCCAATATAATAACATGTACGTACAATGTATACGGCATATAGGAATAAAACAATTTTGTTGAACATTAATGTAGATAGGGCTCAGATCGTAATCAATTTAATTGGAAATTTCCTTTGATTAAACGCAAAGACGTTGTTAGAAGTTGACCCAATAAAAGGGTAGCGTTTGCAAAGAAAATATATCACTTATATATACTATGTACCTATTAATTGCGATTTCATAAACGCTTAGAACTTCTTCAAAACTACATTATATCATACATACATAGCTTCACGCTGTATCCCGCATATAGCAGGTTAGGCAGAGGGAACCTAGTATTAAGACTCCGTTCCCCACTTTGCGCCGAATTGAGGCATTGCGGCGGAACTCAACGCCGCGCTTTTGTTACCAAACCCAGGAAATGAAAAATTCCATGTCCAAGTGGGAATCGAACCCACAACTTGTCGCGTTTACAGTCGCACGCTTGTGCCTCTGCGTCACGACAGGCGCTAGGCGTAGATTATATCGCTGCTTCAATACAAAAGTACTACAGATCAAAAAATATTAAAATATTTTTGCTGCATAAAATATAACTCATTAATTAAGTAATTATAAGTAATCCATTATATTTTTATATTTACAAATATTTTTTTATATAATTTCATCGATTTCGTATTTTAAAGTACGCATACGTAGTATCTTTTCTTTTAATTTGAATGAAAGGGATATCTTCTTATTATTTTTATTATTTCTGCTATAACAAAATGTAACATTCGTTTGTATTTGCTTAATATTTAAAAATTAAACATCTAATAATCTAAGAGTGTGAAACTTTAAAAAAAATTAAAATAAATTCTCTAAAAATAAAAAAAATCTATTTTAATCTAAGTAACTGTCTCTTTGCAAAGTATTATTCAAATCTGCTTATTGTTTTATGCGTTATATATTTTTCAGTCATCAGTTTTTTTATAAAATCTATATATATTATAGGTATGTGAAGCAAAAACTTAGTAACCCTTTTTACAAAAATTATACTGACGGAGGAGCTTCATACTCCTTGGAACACTCTCATAGCCTATATGGTATAGCTTATGAGCGTGAAAGTGAATGATCATATTCTTAAAATAATGACAAAAAATATATTAAATTAACAAAATAAATTTTGGCCATTACCACACTACTATGGTTTGACATGCATGTTTATAAACAACATATACGTTGCTAGGCAATTCAAGTTGTTAACGCGTCAACGACGATTACCTAGTATTAAAAATTACATGATGTTATTGTTTTGCAGGTAGTAGAATATTCGTATATCTTAAAATTTCCACCCAGTGAACAGTGAATCTTGCGGGCGGGCTAGATTATGCCAATAAAATTTATGTGAGGCGCATAGCGGTACAGCCCGCGCGAACTCTATAACTACTATAGTATATATAGCTTATTGTACTTGTATATTAAAACTACAGTAGTTTAGTTAATTTTTCTATAAGAATAGATATTTTTTTCCAAATTATACAAAATCTTTTTAAGTTTAAACCTATGTGTTATTTTGTGAAAGCTCACTAAAGGTTACGCACTAGATTAACACATTACGTTACAGTAGGAAGTTTCATCTTCATTTATTTGGTAGATTTTGTGTGTACAACTAATGACTTGATATTATTAAAGTATACATAACACATAGGACACGAAAAATATTTGAAAAAAAACGGCAGGACTCGAACCCGCGCCTCTTGTAAGCCAAAGCTCTCTGATCGCTAAACCATTTGTTCTTCTCCATCGAAAATTAAGGCGCAGGTTCGACTCCCGCTACGTTCAATTTTTTATAGTTTTTTTTTAAATGTATAACAAATATCCTTCCTTTTACAAACTTTCACATTTATAATTTTAGTAGGATAAGGGTCTACCAAAATTTTGTTAAGACGGATTAGGTTTAGGATATATGCCATGATTTTTCTATTCTTTCCGTCAAATATAAAAAGTATACAAATAATGCAATCAAACAATGTTTAGTATAGTGACCGCAGATTCATATAACTTGAAATTTGCGATTAATAAAATAACACATAAATTTAACTCACTACTGATAATGACTTTATTATAAGAATTAAGTACATACATAAAACTTTTTTTTACTCATTTAGTAACTAACAGACAATGCTCAATACAAACCTTTTTTTCCTATACTCCCCTAAATTTCTTAAAGAATTTTAACCAAGAAAAAAAAGGAAGTACAGCTAAGAAAGAAATTACCGAAATTCCATTTTCATTATGGAAAATATACATCAAGATTACGTCAAGACGTATTTAAAATATATATTTAAGCATAAATATATACATAGATACAAAACATACATAGCTTAACGCTGTATCCTGCATATAGCAGAGGGAACCTAGTGTTAAGACACTCCGTTCCCCACTTTCCGCCGAATTGAGGCATTGCGTGCTGAGTGGCGGAACTCAACGCCGTGTTTTGCCTTGTTATCAAACCCAGGAAGTAAAAAATTCCATTTCCTGGAGTGGGAATCGAACCCATAACCTACAATCCTTTCTTGCTATTTTTCAATCAATTTTATAATGTAAGTTGTAGCCTACCATTTTAGTCTCTTGGAACGTTAAATTTCACTCATATCTTATATACCACCCTTCACCGAGGACCGGTTTCCAACATCTCGAGTTTTTTGATCATACATTGAAAGTCCTGATTGATTGAAGGAACGCAAAGAGTATTAACGTGTATATACCTAAACTACCTGCAAATGCATTTTTTTTCGCTTTTATTAAAAAAAGAGATATTTAAAAATTCACTGTTTATATTTTTTTATGCAAATAAATGATTAATCAATTTCGGCGAAATATATTGTTATATCCACATAATTTGTGCCAAGCAATAATACAAGAACACAGAAAGAAAATATTTAAAAACCAATACGGACATTGAAACAAAAAAACGGTGACAGATTTTTCTTCCTGTATCTTTGGATATGTTGAAACGTGTTGTGGGGAACGGAAATGTTGAAAGAGAACGGAGTGTCTTAACATTAGGTTCTCTTGTTCCCTCTGTCAACCCTTTTATGTGCGGGATACAGCGTGAAACTAAAAAAAAATGTTTTGATATACATAAAGATAAGTTTTAATGCTAAATCGTTCTCTACATGTTTTTTTCTATAAATTTTAATTAGGTATAAAGTATAAATGAAGGCCATCGTGTCATAGTGCGACTGTAAATACCAGTGTTATGGGTTGGATTCTCACTCGTGGCAATGATATTTAATTATTTTAATTTCTCCGCTCTGATAAAACAAACAGGTTTAGTTCCACTATCCACACGCAGTGTATCAAATTTGGATGGAAAATGAGGAACAGAGTGCTTTGACACTAGACTCTCTCGTACGCAGAGTAACTGAGCTGAATAAAAATGTTTGAAATTTTTATCACGTATATCATTAATATTTGAAATAATTTAAACATTTGAAGAAGGTGGTTTAGGCTATAAGGGAGGCCTACGTTCAGCTGTGGACGGAGTCAGGGTAATTAAAAAAAAGCGAATAACACTAAGTTACAAAACCTTTGATGGTTCTCACACAAGTAAACTAAATAAGCCATAACCTTAGAACAGCTAAAGCAACTCATCTAACTTTAACACCTCAATCCCAAAACATTTTATATCAAATCATAAAGTACATAATCCGGTACATACATACAACATAAAACTCCATCATATAGAGGCTTCCCAAGATATTAATATTAAGATTACGCCCGGGAAAGGGGGTGGCATGTCTTGGGAAATGTACAGTGGATTTTCACTCTTGGGCTAAATATTATAAGGGTGGTAATACCATGGGAGGTAAGTACAGGGTGGCGGTGAAGAGGGTGGGTATACTTGAGGGAGAATGTAAAAACCACCCCGCGATCGACTTATATGCTGTATCAAGACACATATGATGTTCACGGATGATGGTGTATGTGAATTTTGTTAGAAATATCGTTTTTTATTGTGTTTTTTACTGCTGGAGGGTGAACGGAGGGTTTTGACACTATTTTGACTCACTGGGTTTGGTAACAAGGCAAAGCGCGGCGTTGAGTTCCGCTAGTCAGCACGCAAAGCCTCATTTCGGCGGAAAGTGGAGAACGGAGTGTCTTAACACTAGGTTCTCTCTGCCTACCCTGCTATATGTGGGATACAGCGTGAAGCTACGTATGTATGTATGTTCACTCTGTCTGTTCTAGTAGGTAATACAAAGCGTGAAGCTGCTTGTTTTACTTATTGTGTTTCTTTTTTTAGACGAAGTTGTCGATATTACCTATATTTGAACTAAGGTTATTTAGAGTTTTATTATTCCAATAGACATTTCAACGCGTAAAATGTGTGTTGCCTTAGTAACGCGTATGTCATTTTATATGAAAGTGTACTGAATATTTTTTTTATTAATTCAATGTATTTATAATGGCCAAATTATAATAGTAAAAATGGTGTGCATTTCTTTTATAAATCTTAAGTAAGTACAGCAAGTTTCATACTACTTAGCATAATTCTCGTAAAAAGGGGTCCAATTTTTTTCCTTCACGTATCATATTCACTTATCGTAATCATTTTTTTCTTTGGTTAATTAGTCAAAACTTATTTATAAAAGGGCTAGGCAAAAGTAAATATACTTTGTTAGATGGTACTCAGAGATTTGAATTTATGCTTAACTGAGATTAAGTTAGCGTATCGTTTTTTCACACAATCGCACCACGTTTGTATCGCTAACTAATAATCATTTAAGATCGTTCGGCGTTAATAAAGTAAAAAATATATAATTTTTTTATTTTCATACGTAGGTCGTGTTCTGTAGATTACTTACTATTAAATACTATGTATTTGCGGAACTGAATTGTTGAAAGAGAACGGAGTGTCTTAATACTGGGCTCTCAGGTTCCCTCTGCTATATGTGGGATACAGCGTGAAGCTAAAAAAAATATTTACTAGGCGTGAATAGGTCAATAAGTCAACTTAAATGCCCTATTTTTAAAATCACTGCAAATCGGAGATCGGAGTGTCCTATCACTAGGTTCCCTCTGCCTATTTTGCTATCGATGAAGCTAATATAGAAAAAAAATGTTTAATTACCAAAATAATAAGTTATAAAGAAAATTTTCACATACACCGTTCTATCAAAAGTTACCGCGCCCCCCTAAAATTTTACCTTGGTTCGTTCCTCCGCGGGGTACACTATACTTGTGTAGCTACGTCGTATCTGCGCGTCTTCAAGCGTTACATAAAGAGCTTATTTATTATGTATACTTTACAATGCATATATTATTTTACTAGTAATTACATTCGGCGTTGCTTGAGTTTAACATAAGATTTATGGTTTTAACCGACTTCCAAACGAAGAGGCTTCCAATTCAACGGTTTTTTTTGTGTTATGGCGTAACTTTTTACTGGGTGAATCAATTTTAAGAATTCTTGTTTTTATATGATAGATAGTGCTTTTAATGTGATTCATATGTGAGATTTAGATCTGGCAAGTAGTTTATGAGTTATTCGTAATAATTTTACTTTTTAGAGCATTTTATTTGACATCGGTGTTCTTTTTTTTTTGTTAAAATGAAATAATTTCAAGTAGTTTTTAATCGTTTTATTTAATTTACTTATTATCAAATTAATTAATTTAAATAAGTTGTAATAAACGTATAAAAATTTAGTCATAGGGCGAAAAGAACATATGACTAAAGCAATGAAAAATAGCTGCGGGTTCGAATACCCCTGCAATATAAATTTATCACCTATATTTCTTTAATAAAAAATGGTATTGGCACAGTAGGACAGTGTCTAACTGTAAACACAAAGGTTTGTGGGTTCCATTCCCACGAAGTGTCTTAATACAAGGTTGTCTCTGACTGCTATGCGGAATAAATCTTGAAGCTGCTTTCTTTCTTATGTTATATTTCACAAAATATGTAGGAAGTGAAGATTCACTTTACTTCCTTTTTTATCACTTTCTATTATATTATATCGTGGGGAACGGAAAGAGAACGGAGTGTCTTAACACTAGGTTCTCAGGCACCCTCTGCCTACCCTGCTATATGCGAGATACAACGATGTAGCTAAATGAAAAAGATTCAATATAATAAAAAAAATATAATAAAGAGATAGACATTGATACGAATGAATAAAACATTTTTAAGAGCTATTTATAAGGAATTATATTCTCCTCATACGTCCATATACAGTAAAGATCAAGGCAACATTTATAGATACCTTATTATGAATACACATAACAGCACATCAATCGGCAAGGATTCTGTGGCTAATTACTTAGGGCATATCTTGATGTAAAGAAACAATAATTTTGGAGTCTGGCAAAATAAATTTAGAGCATTTTAATTACCGACATCAAAAAACAGGAGTATTGATTTTTTTATTTAACTTCACCCTGTATCCCGCATATAAGGTAGGCAGAGGGAACCTGAGAACCTAGTGTTAAGACACTCCGTTCTCTTTCAACAAATCCGTTCCCCACTTTCCGCCAGATTGAGGCATTTCGTGTTGAGTGGCGGAATTCAACGCCGCGCTTTGCCTTGTTACCAAACCCAGAAAATGAAATTACTTCATTTCCTGGAGTGGAAATCGAACCCACAACCTGTCGCTTTACAGTCGCACACTTGCCTCTGCGCCGCGATATGCTTCTTTAGGAATTTAACTGATTTTTTAATGTGTCACGTTGAAAAAAATGTGTTACCCCTAATTAAAATTACAATCTTCTATTATAATTTGAATTCAGATACGTCACAACTGCGCCACGATGGCATTTTTTATGTATATTTTTCTTAAACGAAATTCCACATTTTATAAGTTAAAAAACGACTACAAGAAAAGATTAAATATATTTTTTTTTTAACTTCACCTACGCTTCATTATAAGTACGTACGTATATGAATCGGTGAGTGCAGAAACAACGTAAGTCCGGATTTTCAAATTTTGCAGGAGGGAGAAAAAAGTGTATAACTTGCCTTTCTAAGCTAGTTTAAATCGATTACGATTTTTTGAATTTTATGTGACTTACGTTGTTTCTGTACTCACCGATTCATATATTAGATAATATGACTTATGTTTTGAAAGCTTACTGCCTTACTGGAATATTTTTGCATATTAAAATGAATTATAATATAAATCGTATTTTGTTAATAATAAAGAATTTAACAAAAGTAGCAAGTGACTTAAAATAAATTGCACTAGAAACTAAAATTATTCTGATTGATTCAAAAAGATTATGAATAGATACACTCTCAGAACCGCTACCTACCATAAAAAAAGTCATCAAAATTGATATTGATCCTTCAATTAGCCAGCCAAAACATAAAATTTATGAATTTATATTTTTCATACTTTAATTTCGACTGTCGAATTGAGAACCTTTTCTTTTTGAAGTCGGTTAAACAAGCTATAACTCTATATATAAATACGTGAAGCAAAAACTTTGAATACCTTTTTACGAAAATTACGCGGACGCAGGAGCATGAAACTTGGCACACTTATAGTTTATATAGAAAAGTTATTTTCTTGGTACACTTATAGTTTATATATATAGTGAGAATGTTATTTTTTTTAAATAATCCATAAAAAGTATATTAAATCAATAAAATAAATGTTACACACACTGCCATGACCATTTGATATCCATGTTTATATAAAGTGAAATACACATTGGTAAAGATAACGCGTTGTTAACGCGTCAACGGGGACACTATTACAATTTATTGCCCTATTACAATTTTTTTGTCATACTAATTATCAAACATAATAATTTATAGAATATTCTTTTCATACATTTACACGGTTTATCGATTATTACATTTCGTAATAATCGATTTTTTAGAATTTCGAGTCTAAATCGACTAAACAATGCCTATATTGCAAAATATACTATTTTAAATAAATATCCTACCTAACCATGTTACGATCCACGCGAAGAGAGCAACGTAATCTTGTTAGGTACGCCAACGACCCGGAAGTTTTCATTACAGGAAGTGCAAGTATAGTTTAAAAGATGCTATTAACTAATATTGTTATTGAGCCCGCGTTGTTTAGGTGGAACTCGATTAGATGGTAGGGGGTTCGATGCCGGGGAACGTAATTTGTTTAGGAAGATGTGTAAAATGGGAGGCTATGGATTGTTTTTAGAATTTATGAGAAATTATTAGTATAGAAAAAAAGTATATATTTTTTATTGTATTATGTTATTTTTTTTACCTCACGCTGTATCCCGCAAATAGCAGGGTAAACAGTGGGAACCTAGTGTTAAGACACTCCGTTCCACACTTTCCGCCGATTTAG
>JAKGSA010000830.1:214107-241748 GCA_033558755.1 Philaethria dido | reverse complement strand
ATATATATATATATATATATATATATATATATATTTAAATATTTATTAGAATTGCTTGATTTATAGAATCAATGTATGATCAAGTTAAAATATTTTAATTCAGATATAAACGTATTTAAATAACATAAAAACATAATTAATATATAAAACTTATACTTATAAATGCCTCAATTCGGTGAAATGTGTGGAACGGAGTGTCTTAACACTAGGTTCCCTCTGCCTACCCTGCTATATGCGGGATATAGCGCGAAGCTTCACGTTCACGTCTATGTATGTATGTATGTATATAAGAAAAAATATTTTTTCTAAAGGACTACGTGTCTTTAGGAAATAATAAAATATATAGAATCCTAAAAATTAATAAATATTTAAATGTACTTTATAATATATGTACAAAAAACATAATTAAACTTACAAATCAAACAGCAAAGAAATCCGTAACTAAACTACGTACGCAGAACACAACACTTTACACATATACTATTGTTTTTAATAACAACAAATAGTCATTTAATATAATTTACATACATTAAATAAAATAGCACAACCTATAAGACAACACACGTCTTAACGCGACGACGTTCTTTAACCGAATGAAGAGTGACGTCGCTACGAAAACATCAATGAATGCAAGACGATTGTTGACTCGATAATCAAAATGGCGGAAATCAAATTACAACGTAAACTAAATTACACTTTATTAATATGATAATAGAGTTAAAATTTGCCTAAATTATAATTTGCATTATAAATTTGGTACAAATAATTGAAAATAGACTTAATGTCATAAATTTTAGAGTTTATTTTATAATGTTTAATTATTTGCGGTGTTTCACAACCGGATGCGGGCGCGGTTTATTTCTTTTTCGCATATTTGGAATAACAATGGTTAGATAGAGAGAGTAGAATAGAGTGAGATAGCATGTGTTTTTAAGAATCGATAATGAATTCACGCATCCTGTCAGCATGTGACTATGAAACTAATCGCTTCCGTACACTTTGTTAGGCGAAAACGATTTAAGTGATCATAAAATGATATATAAAATTAAGCCTTATTTTTTTGAATTTAAAATACAATTTTAAATGCACATTAGGTGTATCGATTCGGTTGTTGATAATTAAGGGCGCCGGTTTCCGCCGCTATTTCAGTTTCCCGCCAAATGTGTAATGGCGGACGTCATTTTTAGCGTTTTTTTTCTAAATTAATGAGTATATGTCGTCAGTTCGGTGATAAATTTGAAAAACTCATAAATATTTCAGTTGACAGTTACAGATGTTTATTTTAATGGCTATATTTAATCTGTTGAGTTATTTTCATTTTTTTAATTACTTCATTTTTTATCTGTGGAGGTAATAAAAAGTTTATAATTATTTTTGTTTATGTACAGGTTATTTATAAATTATATAGAGTTGCTGTTTGGGATAGAGTCAATATTATTTCCATTTCCTTCTTTTGACGAAAGATAAAAATACAGAATTTGTTTTCAATACTGGGATGCTTTTTATAGCTTCACGCTGTATCCCGCACATAGCGGGGTAGGCAGAGGGAACCTGAGAAACTAGTGTTAAGACACTACAGTTTTATTAAGATTGGCGTTCCTCACTTTATGCCGTATTTAGCGTGCGTATTGCGTGCTGAGTGGTGGAACTCAACGCCGCGCTTTGCCTTGCTACCAGCTATGCTATTTTCATTTCCCGTAAAGTGTATGAGCCCACAACCTGTTGCGTTTACAGTCGCACGCTCGACAGGCCTCAAAATAAATTACATTTCAAGTATGTAATTTTTTTTTAATAATTTTGTCAGTCGTCGCACGCACCACTTTTACAGATAAAAGTCATTTACAGGAAATGAAAATATTAAATAACATTTAGTATTTTCATTTCCTGGTTCTGGTAACAAGGCAATAACAAGGCAAAACGCGGCGTTGAGTTACACCACGCAGCACGCAATGCCTCAATTCGGCGGAAAGTGGGGAACCGAAATGTTTATAGAACGGAGCGTCTTAGCACGTCGGTTCTCAGGTTCCCTCTGCTTATCCTGCTATATGCGGGATACAGCGTGAAACTATAAAAAAAGTGTTTTACTAAGATAACCGGAAGTGGATGTGCGATTGTCCTTCTATACAGTGAATATTGGTTTAAAGCGGGACACACCGGATACAGCTCAGTCCATTTTACAAGGAAGCTTAAATTATAATATCCTGTTTACTTTAAACCCTATTGTAAGGTTTTTTTTGCTTTTTTTTTATTGCAGACATGTCTATAGTATTTTTGGACGGAAGACAAATAAGACAGTTTAATTTCTTTACGTATTTCGCTCGTTTTGAGACCTGATCGCTTCGCTAGTCAACCCCCGCTTGTAATTTGTATTGTAAAAAATATTGTTAATTTTTTTTCTTTTCTTTTTTTTTAACCTTCACGCTGTATCCCGCATATAGCAGAGTAGGCAGAGGGGACCAGAGAACCTAGTGTTAAGACACTTCATTCTCTTCCAACAATTCCGTTCCCCACTTTCCACCGAATTGAGGCATTGCGTGTTGAGTTGTGGAACTCAACGCCGCGCTTCGCCTTGTTACCAAACCCAGAAAATGAAAATATTTCATTTACTGGAGTGAGAATCGAACCCACATTCTGTCGCTTTACCGTCGCACACAAACTGTACAGTGTAAAAAAAAAATAAGTACATATATTTAAATACATATTTAAAAAATTATAAAAGCAATAAAAAAGCCGCTTCACGCTTTATCCCGCACATAGCAGTGTAGTCGAAGAGAACTTAGTGTTGAGACACTCCGTAGAGACGGCGCGGAGGGACATCGCCTGACTGGAAATGCGATTGGTTAAAACATAAAACAACTAAAACATTCAGTCGGTGAGGATCTCAGTCGGTGAGGGTTTTAAGATACAATTAAGTAGTTCTATTTACGTATGCTGCAAATATAATAAATTAAAAAAAAAAAACAAAAGGCACGAACAAGTGTGAGCTCGTAGATGTAATTTAATTCATAAAAAAATGTGACTGGTTGTGATCCACTCCGAGGAATTCTCCCTGTGAGGGGACGGGGTTAGAATACAATTCCCCTCCGCCGCTGGGTAGCGTCCCGTAAGAGGCGGGTATCTCAGTAGTTAGGTGGTACGAGGTTCGTCCTTCGTCTGGACAAAAAATGATAATTCCTTTAATTTCTTCGCTCTCGTGAAACAAAGCAAAAATGCGGCGTTTACCTCCGCATAACACGCAATATCTAGAATCTGGATGAAAAGCTACACAATAAAAAAAAACATGTACACAATCTGGTCACGTATTTGACACTAATCTTTTTAAAATTGGTTAAAAGGAAGTTGTAACAGTAAAGCAATTAGGAGAGAATGCAACAAAAGCTATGTCCTGCCCGACTCCCATTGTGTGTCCCATCTTATTGTAGATCTATGTCTATCTATCTAAGTATTTTAATTTTACTGTTTCGGGTTCAGTATATTTTACTAAACAACTAATTAAATTATAATAGTGTCCCCGTTGACGCGTTAACAACGCGTTGCCTAGCAACGTATATGTCAATTTATATAAACATGCATGAAAAACCGTAGTAGTGTGTGTAACATTTTTTTATAAATTGAACATATTTCATATGCAATATGCATTATTTTAAAAAGATACTATCATTGTACTCGTTCTCTATATAAACTATAAGTGTGCCAAGTTTCATGCTCCTTCGCCCGCGTAAAAAGGTACAAAGTTTTTGCTTCACGTATTAATATATAGATTAATAGATGTGTTCCGCGAAATCCCATGAAATTTTAATAGAAATTTCTTGTACTTCTCTCTCAGTGTTCCCCGACACTCCCCAAGGAGTTTGCACTTTACATGCATACTCAGTAATGCAAGAATTTTAGTTATACATCTACAGTTTTGCTAAGATTGTTAAATTTTATGGATGCATTTATTTTTATGTGGAGCTCGAATTGTAATGAAGTTTGCAAAAACAAGTAAAGTCAAACAAGTTATGAGAGCTAAAAAGAAAGAAAATATTGGGCATCATCATCAGATCATCTCCAAAATTCGATTGTAAAATTACTAAATACCTTGATATCCTATACCGGCTCTCTAAAAATTATCGGCTTGCCTAAATATATGTACCGGCTTGCCTAACTAAAATCTTCACCCCTCGCCACTGCTAGGCACTTAGATTGTAGACACTCTTTTTCCTGCATAGCAGACTAGAAAGGGTATCTAGTGTTAAGACACTGCGTTCTCTTTTTACTTCTTACTCATTACTCGCGCAACATAACGCCGCGCTCTTGACAAGAAACTCCTTAACGCACCATGTATTCACCGTGTTGCCCATCGCGTTGCAGAGAGAGGAGTTTGGAGAGTGCCTGGGACTTATGACCCAACGTGTAGGTTTAAGTGGCCCTTTTAAAATGCGCATTAACGCACTCCGACCTCTACCTAACCAAAACCAATTCTTATATTTTCAACGGTTTTTCGACAAAAAATTGTTTTAATTATGTTTATAGTTACATTTTTGACTCTATAATTTTAAAGAACTGATAAAATCGATGTTTTAAACTATACTCAAAGGAAGTCATTCAATTTACATATTTTTTTCTAATTCAAAAGTACTTTTTTTATCTTCACGCTGTATCTTGCATATAGCAGGGTAGGCAGAGGGGACCTCAGAACCTAATGTTAAGACACTCCGTTTAAACTACTTTAAGTACAATTTTATGTTATAGTGCTACTGGTAGTAGGTTCTGGGTTCGATTCCCCCCAGGAAGAATGATTATATTTCAATTATTTTGCATTTGTCCATTCTGGAAAGACAGAACTCTGCGTTAAGTTCCGTTTTTAAATACGCAATGTCTTGATTTCAAGCGGATAATGGAGGACGGAGTGTCTTAACACTAGATTCATTCTAACTACCCAGCTATGAGTGATAAGGCGTGAAGCTTAAAAAAAAGAATGTGTTTTTCTTAGCTTCACGCTGTATCCCGCACATAGCAGAATAGGCAGAGAGAACCTCAGAACCTAGTGTTAAGACACTTCGTTCTCGTTTAACATTTCCGTTCCCCACTTTCCGCCGAATTGACACATTGCGTGCTGAGTGGCGGAACTCAACGCCGCGCTTTGCCTTGTTACTAAACGAAGAAATGAAAATACTAAATATTATAACTATACTTAATATAATATTTAAAAAAATATTTAAATAAGGGGGGAACGGAATTGTTGAAAGAGAATGGAGTGTCTTAACAGTAGGTACTCTGTTTCCCTCTGCCTACCCTGCTACATGCGGGATACAGCGTGAAGTTGAAAAAAAAAACAAAAAAAAAACGTGTTGAAAAAAACATTTGCATATCCCGGCACTGAACCCTGAACTGAATTGAAGAAGTACAGACAGACGGTCGCCGCTCTATTATATAATAACAAAGGCGTTCAAACCGGAACCGGAAGCGGAAAGTAAACATGAAGAGATGAATATTCACATTTTACTACTTACAACTTCCTTCGACTTTTATTATTTAACAAACGATAGTTAAAGGAACTAGCCATTTGAATATAAGTAACATATTTTAACACGATTTTGTATATACTAGTGTCACAGTTGACGCGTTAACAACGCGTTGTCTTTATGAATGTATATGTCACTTTATATTAATACGGATGTCAAACCATGGTAGTGTGTGTGACATTTATTTTATTAATTTAATATACTATTTATGCATTATTTTAAAAAAATGTTAACATTCTGCAATTCTTCTCTATATACAGTGTGCCAAGTTTCATGTTCCTCCGTCCGTGTAATTTTTGTAAAAAGGGGTCCAAATTTTTTTGAATCACGTATTAATATATAGATATTGATATAATATAATCATATTTATTAATTTATTATACATAGGAAAATAAACAAAATCATTAAAAATTGCCCCACAAAAGTTAATGCATTTGGAAATGGAATTTTTCATTCATTCTGGGTTTGGTAACAAGGCAAAGCACGGCGTTGAGTTCCGCCACTCAGTAACAATGCCTCAATTCGACGGAAAGTGGCGAACGGACTGTCTTTACACTAGGTTCTCAGGTTCCCTCTGCCTACCCTGCTATATGCGGGATACAGCGTGAAGCTAAAAAAAACGGAGTGCTTAACCACTGTGTTTCTTTTAATAAAAGTGTGAAACTATAAATAAAATACCCAAATATTTATACTATATTAATCACTGAGTAACAAAGAGGTTACACACACGATTAGTTATAAGCAATTAAATTTTAAAACAGTATTTTTATTCTGTGTACACGTTCAAAGGTGTCACATGACAGGACCGCCACCCAACACGCACGTAACGGACGTGTAACTTAACACCGTCGTCTCGCTTTTATCACGATAATAAAATACTTAGGTTTGGTAGTAAGAAGAAATAATTCAGCCCGCAATGCCTCAATTCGGCGGAAAGTGGGGAACGGAAACCTTGAGAGAACGGAGTGTCTTATCACTGGGTTCTCAGGTATATCTTAATTTATATTCTTGTTTTAATCAGTAAGTTAAAGTTGTTTTAGTCTAAAGATCCTTTTTGTAGCTCCGTCCTCCACTTCCCGCTGTCACGGACCTAGCGTGTTGGGTGGCGGTCCCCAACGCCGCATTTATCGCCACTTCTCACACTAGTGATCCTTAGGGCATGCATGAAGAGGCTAATGACTGTGGACGAGGCGAAAGAGGTATGCAGGGACCGTTGCGTTTGGCGCTCCGTTCTCTCTGACTACCCCGCTAGGGATAAAGCGTGAAGTTAGGTAGGTAGGTAGGTATAAAGATCTATCTTAACATAAGTCGTTTCGTGGCAAAAATTCAAAATCATGATTTTTTTGATTAGGTCCCTATAATTCAAAAGGTGCAATGTCCATTGCATTAGTTTGTTACGTTTCACGCCTTATAACGCATATCAATGTGGTCAGAGACGAGACAACCTAGTGACAACCTAGTGTCAAGACACTCTGTTCCCTGCGTTCTGTTCAAATTCCAGACATTACGTGTTAGATGGCGTAACTTAACGCCACGCTTTGTCTATCAATTCAAATATAATCAATAATAGACACCCGAGTAATCTATATTTCTATGTGATCTACAATTTCTATACATGAAAAAATATTAAAGATAAAAAAAAGAAATTTGAACCCCATATTGGCCAGTGAATTGTTATACCAACTGCGCCAAACAAAAAATAACACATTTAACAAACAAAGAAAGATAATATCAATTTAAGAAGCGACTGTCGGAGAGGCGCACGTCGCGGCAAAAAAACACCGGAAACGAACCCGGGACAGGCTTTGGCTATTCATCTGGTGTGTTTAGTGAAAAAAATGGGATTGTCCATCTGTTTTTATATAATGCGTAGAGATGGGCCGATAAAAACTTAGGAGCCGTGAACACGTAGATAAGTCGATATGCATATATTTTTTCAATTGTTATTGTTAAACGCCTGTTGTGGTGCAGAGGCACAAGCGTGCGACTGTAAACCCGACAGGTTGTGGGTTCGATTCCCACTCCAGGAAACGTAAAATTTAGTATTTTCATTTCTTGGGCTTGGTGACAAGGCCAAGCGCGGCGTTGAGTTCCGCCACTCAACACGCAATGCCTCAATTTGGCGGAAAGTTTGAAATGGAAATGTTGAAAGAGAATGGAGTGTCTTAACACTAGGTTCTCTGGTTCCCTCTGCCTACCTCGCTATATGCGGGATACGGCGTGAAGTTAAAAAAAAAATATATAATAATAATAGACATGATTGCTTCGAGAATATACATAGTCAACTTGGCTGACCGAATCCGCAACGAAGAGATACTTAGAAAGACAGGTATAAGAAGAAGAATGTGCTTAGGTGGTTTGGGCACGTCGAGAGGATGAGTGATGAAAGAATGGTGAGAAAGATATATGAAGCAAAGGTGAGCGGCAAGAGAGGTAAGGGTAGACCTCAGTTGACCTTCGAGAACACAGTATCAATGATACTGGAAGAAGGTTACGTAGAAAGCATGAGGATCCCCCGGAGGGCATGTATGACTGTGGACGAGGCGAAAGTGGTACGCAGGAACCGTAGCGTTTGGCGCTCTGGAACTCTGACTGCCAGCTAAGTAAGTAAATAAGCTTGAGTTCCGCCATTTGTCTCATATATAACCAGTTCGCGAACGGAGTGTCTTGACTCTACTACGCGGGATACAGCGTGAAGCTAAAGAAATATAATGAGTAAACGGAAGTACGTGGGGTAGCGGGGGGTACATGCCACTCCAAATAGCTTATTTGAGCAAAGACGGGATCAGCGAATACCGACATCCGCCGACACAAATGTCCCGGCACACTATATTTGACAACCGACACCATCTACGCCGCGTGCTCTCGCAAAAACAGCATCCTTACAGATGATGTAAACCTTTTTTCTAAAAAGTACATTATCAATTCGGAGCAAGTGGTCCCATTTATATTTAAGATCGTCGATTTGTAATAATTATATTTTTATTGCTTTTTCTTCTAAGTCGGTTTTTTTTTTTTGTTAATTTCAGTGTGAAGATCAAAATACTGTTTTAGCTTTGCATTTTTCCCGAAAAAGGCAGTGAAAACCTATTTCGTTCTCCACTATCTGTCTAAATTCAAGACATTACTGTTAAGTGGCGGAACTTAACGTCTCTCATTGACCTATTAATAAACGGGTGAATGAAATTTTATTTATTATTCGTTCAAGTGGGTATCGGATGTCAATCAAACCAAACCATTAAAACATTTATTAAAAAAAAATTAATAAATAGATATTTTTTTAGTAGAGTAGAGAAAAAGAGACTTAAAACCGAATAAAGCAAGAACTTTATTAAATTTATGTATATATGCCAAAAATACTAGGCAGGTAAACAAAGCAACAACGATTATTATTGTTTGCATAAGATATATGTTTATTAATGTATCTATTTCTGTATTCAATATACTCTAGCAAGAAGGTACAGCGCGATGTTGAGTTCCGCCATGTGGCGCATGCTGTGGTATGCAATGCCTCAAATCGCCAGATAATAGGGAACGGAAATCGTAAGAGAACGGAGTGTCTTAACATTAAGTTCTCTGAATTCCTTGCTATATGCGGGATACAGCGTGAAGCTAAAAAAAATGTATTCAATAATGAGCTATATATTTTTTATTCGAAAAAAATTCTAATACTTCAGATTCTCAAATATAAATTTTAATATGTACTTTCCCAAAATTTAATATAATATAAAGCAAATACATAATAATAAAATGTTGTCAACATCTGCATTTTTTGCAGTGACAGGCCGTCTGTTGCACGCTGCATCTTACCGTCATTTACGCATATTTAAAAAAAAACAACTACACCAATTCTATACTACAGATTAAAATAAACTTTAATATTTATACATTAAGCCTTATTTTGACTAATTTTGTTTTTTTTTAATAAAACGCAAAGGTATCCACGTATGGAGCCAGCAAGAATGTCATTTTTTTCTATTCAAACCATATTATGTATGAATTTGGTTTCAATTAGTATAAATAGCAGTTTTTTTTTAAATTCTGTCACTCACTTCCTGTGAGTGATTAGTTATAGATAATCTTTAGGATGCATAGCTTTTTGTTTTAGGCTTTCGTTTAAAGATAATTTGAAAAATAAATGGTTACAAGGCCATCGCGGCGCATTGACACGTTTACCTCCACTATCCGGGTTTGTCTTTCTACGTGACCAAATTTGAAAAGATTCTTCTTCATAGCTTCACGCTGTATCTCGTATATAGCAGGATAGGCAGAGGGGACCTATAGTTAAGACACTCCGTTTTCCACTTTCCGCCGAATTGAGGCATTGCGTGCTGAGTGGCGGAACTCAACACGGCACTTTGTCTTGTTATCAAACCTAGGAAATGAAAAATTCAATTTCCTGGAGTGGGAATCGAACCCACAACCTGTCGCACGAATCTGCGCCACGACAGGCGTTATAATAATATATGTAAGATTCTTATAATACTGTTTTTCGCAATATACAAAATATCACCTAGTCTTAGTTCTAACTTAGCTTCACGCATGTGGTGGACAGAGAGAACCTAGTGTTAAAACACTACGTTCGTCACTTTCAACCCGAACTTGAGACATTGCGAAGGCTTTGTCTTATCAGAGGACATTATTTAAAGCAGAGAACATTATTTTAAGCTAAATGTAAAATTCCCCAAGTAGGAATCGAACCTTTAACCAATATTGTTTAAAGTCCAGACGCTATTCCACTGCGCCACTTGTATTTTCTTAAGTTACATATAAAAACCACCTGCATTAAATTTTGACAACGACCTTATTCTATTATGCCAAAACGACATTATTACGGCGATTAGTTACGCAAAAAATATATTTATAAAAAAATAAATAATTTAAAGCGATGGTGAACGCAGGTAGTTCGGGTGGTATCGTAGGACGCGACAATAAACAGATTTCCGGCGGCAATTAGTGGGTACTTCCGGTCGGATGTCCGTGTACAGTGTATAATGTAGGTACACGACCGCTGCCGTTGAGCTTAGGGGTGGCATTATATTACTTATTTTAATTTTTATTTCTATTTTTTTTTTCTATAGGCTAGTCATGGCGAGGCTGCGGCTGTAAACGCGTCAAGTGAGTTCGATTCGCAGCAGGAAATAATTTATATTTAAGTCTGTCGTGGCGCAGAGACAAAAAGCGTGCGACTATAAGCGCGACAACTTGTGGGTTCGATTCCCACTCCAGGAAATTGAATGTTTCCTGGGTTTCGTAATAAGGCAAAGCGCAGCATTGTTCCACCGCTCCGTGCCAATGCCTAATGCCTAATGCCTAATGCCCAATTCGGCGGAAAATGGAGAACGGAAATGTGTTGTTGTTACGAGAACGGAGAGTGTTAACATTAGGTTTTCAGGTTTCGTTTATATCCTCTTCTGTGTGTTACAGCGTGAAGCTAAGAAATTGTTATTGGATATTCATTTTTTTTACACATTCCAAGCATTTTGTGGCAACGTAGTGATGTGTTTCTTTTCAGACTAAGGTTAAGCTAATATAAAATAATAAAAATAATAAAATAAAATAGGTAAATAATTTTTATCAGTATTAAATTTTGAAATCTATGAAATAGTCTCACACTGCGCCAGCATTTGTTTGTAAACGCGATTACTTGTGGGTTCGATTCCCACTTCCCGAGGAAATTTAAAAAAAGTTTATTATTTTCATTTCCTGAGTTTAGCAACAAGGCAAAGCGCGGCGTTGAGTTCCGCCACTCAGCATGCAATGCCTCAATTCGGCGGAAAGTGGGGAATGGAGTGTGTTAACACTAAGTTCTCAGGTTCCCTTTGCTATAAGCGGGATACAACGTGAAGATAAAAAAAAACAATTTAAATAATATTCATATTTATACCACGTGCCACCCCTAGGCCTAAGAAGGATATCTCAATACGCCCGTGAGACGCTGTGGGTAGAGACCCACAAAGCTTTATTGTATAATATTTAAAGCAAACAAGCATTTAGGTTACTGTACCTCCCACTGGTGACTTTCTCTACGATCGCCGACCACGTGGTCAGGCAATAGTTATTGTGATTTCTTCTTACATCCGAGGCATTGATTTTAGTGACCTGGTAGTTATGCATACATACATACATAGCTTCACGCTGTATCCCGCATATAGCAGGGTAGGCAGAGGGAACCTATTGTTAAGACACTCCGTTCCCCACTTTCCGTCGATACAATTATAATAATAGTAATACATTTATTTTATAACTTCACGCTGTATCCCGCACATAACAGGGTAGGCAGAAGGAACCTGAGAGCTTAGTGTTATAACACTCCGTTCTATTAAGATTTCCGTTCCCCACTTTCCGCCGAATTGAGGCATTGCGTGCTGAGTGGCGGAACTCAACGCCGCGCTTTGACTTATTACCAGAGCAAAAGACGTTTGGCGTGGAAGCGTAACAAACAAACTTACATTCACATTAATAATATTAACGCCTGTCGTGGCGCAGAGGCACAAGCGTGCGACTGTAAACACGACATGTTGTGGGTTCGATTCCCACTCCAGAAAATGTTAGTATTTTCATTTCCTGGGTTTGGTAACAAGGCAAAGCGCGGCGTTGAGTTCCGCCACTCAGCACGCAATGCCTCAATTTGGCGGAAAGTGGGAAACGGAATTGTTGTAAGAGAACGGAGTGACTTAACACTAGGTTCTCAGGTTCCCTCTGCCTACCCTGCCATGTGCGGGATACAGCGTTAAGTTAAAAAAAAAAAGAAATATTAGTAGGGATTATAAATAAAAGATATCAATTTACACAAAATACTTTATTATAGTACTATTCTCTACGCACTCGACGACTACGCCTTGACAACTGTCCGATTACCGATAACACTGAGTATATTAATATTCTTATAAAAAAAACATATAAATATATATTTTTTTATATTTATTGTTTTATTTTAAAGCTACTTTATGTTATATAGTCTGTGTTTTGTTTTTGTCAAACAATTTTCGAAATGATTGAAAAACATTCAGCCTAGTCTCGAAAGTGATTAGAAAGAAAATGGTTTTTATTTTTTTTATATTTATGTATTATATTAAATAATATAAAAAATAATTTTAAATTATTATATTATAACATAATTTATATATCTCAAGAAAGGTTTTTATTAAGACTCTTATTTTTTTTAATAGACCGACAAAATGTCATTTAATTATCTGTGAAGATTTTCAAATGTCATTCTTTATTAATAAAAAAAAAAAAAAAAATTATTATCTATATAACGCGTAAAATACTATACTTCAACAACGTATATGTCAATATATAAAATAAATGTATGTCAAATATATGTTAGAGTACGTAATATTATCTTAAGGGGCCCCTTAAACCTACACGTTGGGTCGTAAGTCCCAGGCACCCTCCAAACTCCTGTCTAGAACAGTTCATTTCTAGCACGTATTTCGAGGGCGGCATTAGTAGGATATTTTCAAATTTGGTTAGATAGAGAGAGGAGCGCGAACAGTGTTTGTAAACGTTAATGCGCATTTTAAAGGGGCCCCTTAAAACTACACGTTGTGTCGTAAGTCCCGGGCACCCTCCAAAATCATCTGTCATTGGCAACACGGTGAATACATGATTTGCTAAGGAGTGTCTTCTCTTCTTTAAGAATATTAATATACCAGTGCTCGATATTTATTTAGTAGTAATAATACATATATAAACATTAAGTTAGATCTTAGCGAGACTCTACCGGCATGGCACCTACCAACTATATATATGTACAAATTAAATATATTACTTATATAACAATTGTAAAATAACTGACATTTTGAAAAGAAATGACAATTTAAAAATATATCGCATCTTTAGAATTATAGGGACAACGATCTTTATCGACTTTACTTAAAACAAGAATATATATTTAATCATATATTTAAAAATAACTTAAATGGACAAGTCTATATTGACGTTTCCCAAAAATTGTTTTTTTTTTTAAATAGGTCACTAAAATAACACCCACTACCAAGGTTTTACATCCATGTTTATATAGTGACATATACATTGCTAAAGACAACGCGTTGTTAACGCGTCAACGGGGACACTAGTATTTTTAAATTGTCATTTATTTTTAAAATGTCAATTATTTTATAATTTTGCTTAAAAAAATTAAAAATAATAATTTACAATAATAAGTAACTTAATTTAAATAAAATTAAAAAAGCTCATAATTTGTTCATAATATAATACTGATTTGTAAAATCTTTTAAAATAATTAAAATAAGTTTTTACATAAATGTTATTTTTTAAACATTGTTTGAAGTAATGAGTCACACCAACATTTTTAGCTAACAGCATATATAAGTAGAGGGTAACCGAAGAAAATAGAACCTTTTTTTTTCCATCTTCAAAACTGAGTGAGATATATCGCGTTAAAGTGCAGCTTCAGTCGCGCTAGTAGCACTACTGTGTGACGTCACGTGGCGATACGCCGCTTGCTCACTTACGTAGATGTACGTTGTAACAACACGTACACCGACACACCGCATACTGCACCACCTGTGTAAGAAGATACATACCTATCGCCTCGTGACGTCACCAGCCGATATCGACGGAACGCAATTTTAAAAATCTTCAAACTTTAAGACGCTGTAATTTCTGAAATCGTAGAAGGTAATAAGATTTAGATGAGTTGGTGTGACTCATTAAAAAACAAGAATAAGTGAAACTGTCGTGACGCATTTTTGTTACATGAAGTTTTAAATAAGAACTTTCACTTGTAAACATATATACAAAATAATCACTTTATAAATTTGTTATTATTTAATGTAGAATTAATGATTTTGTAATTATGTTTAAAAAAAAACAGTTTAGCTTTAGGCTCAAAGAAATATCTCCTTAGCCTCTAAATTCCTATTAAAGCTAAAAATTGCTGCCACAGATAACAAAATGAATAGCTACAGATTATTAATACTATGTAAAAACTAATTGTAACATAAAAATGCAATTCTGTTAAACGAAACATAATTATTTTATTTACAATAAAAAAATAGACGAAAAAAATATGATAATTAAAAAAATAAATCTTACTTTTTTAATAATACACTTACAAAAATGACTAAAGTGACAATATTCTAAGTCTTCTTATAAAAAACATAAATTATTATTCTTAAATATTATATTTTTATATTTATATTTATTTATTAAAATATAATTGCCTCTATGAAGCGTTATTGTTATTCATATATGTATATATCTGTCTCGCTCGCACATTCAGTTTTAGAATGAATGTATGAATGTGAATTCTTAAGCTTATTAATAATCTGTAAATATCTTTTTAATGACTTTGACAGTAATAATGAAATGAATGAAGCATAAAATACTCGTTTCCATAGCAACGTGTATGTCACTTTATATAAAAGTATATGTCAAACATATAGTACTGTGTATATTTTAGTATATTTGTATTTTTTTAATTTTTTAGGAAAATGTTGTCTTTTTGCTTTTCTTCTTTATATATATATTTTCTTTGCCAAATTTTATATATCTTTGCGTATTATTTCAATAAATTTAATATTGTTCTACATTATAATAATAATTCACTTTAGGCACAAAACATGACATTTCCAGACTCTTTACATGATTTCTTGTAAAAAAAAAACAAAATTATCTATCTTACTTACGCTGTTATAATTTATTAAAAAAAAGTAATCCTAAAAAACTACATATTTTAAATTATAATAATAAAAAAAAATCTTTAAACATTAATTTAAATCGTATTTATTAAGCCATTTTTTTTTATTCGTATCAAAGCTGTCAAAAAACTAATGTGTGAGCGAGAAAGAGGATTTAACACTAAAGTGAGAGCGAGACAGATATATTCTACCGATTATATAAAGCTCCTACAACGTATATATCTTTTTACAATTTGAGATTCTATATACAATACTGTTTGTGGGCGAAGTATTATTATTTATTTATTAATTATTATTAAAAAATATACCTTTTTTATTTTTTATAAAGTAATATTTAAAATAAAATGTTAAATATTGTATTTTTATCTGTTATCAGGCGCGAATAAGTTGACAAATAGAAAATGCAGGCATTTTTAACACGACAAAGCGCGGCGTTTAGTTCCGCCACTCAGCACACAATGCCTCTATTCGGCGGAAAGTGGGGAACGGAGTTCTTAGCACTATGTTCTCAGGTTCCCTCTGTCTACTCTGCTATATGCGGGATACAGCGTGAATATAAAAAAAAACAATAATTTACATACAATCATTCCGCCCCTCACGTGTATGAACCCACTACCTCTTGCGTTTACAGTTATACGCTGTCACACAGACACGATGGTCTTTATTTCCTATTTATATAGAATTAATACGCAAATATATAAATTATAACTTAAGTCGTACCAGCGACTGTATCATATATGTTATATATATTTTTAAAATAATAAATATTACAAAAATTAAAATAATTTACACAATGGCAACACTGATTCAAATCACAACGAACCAAGCGTGAATATATTGGTAAGTCGATTTGATTTGATGTTTGAATCTTCTCATAGTTAATAAAGATGGAGTTAGTAGGTTTATACTTTAAATCAACAATATATTTGTAAAATAATTGAAATAAGTCATAATGTACAAACAAACTAAATTGTCATTAATATCTTGTTCAAAGTCAAGTAAAAAAAAAAAAATTAAGAAAAAAAATGTTAGCTCGACATACAGACCACGTGTTTTTATCCAACTATATGACACAAAGAAGGGTAATGTATTTATTAGTATACGTATGTTTGCTTACCCATAATGGGTTTACCATTTTTTGTTGAAAGAAATTAAAAATCTGACAATAAACACAATATTAGCAAGACGTATCGAGTCTTGAGTGAAGCAAATCAAAATCTTAAAAAGAGACTAGTAAGGTAGGAAGCGATCAAGTATTACGTAACGTAATTTTTGATGATGACACAAAAATATTTGAAAATCAAGTACCAAATAGAGGGAAGGGCCCCTTTTTTGAACATTCCTTTCCACTAAGCTGCCCATTTATACCTATAACTCATAAATATTTTCTTTACATGGAATATAGAAACATCTCTTATAAGACGCCCTCCATCTTCCAAATTGCTCTACATAATACTTGAAGTGCCCCTTATACGTAAACTTTCTTTTTTTGAACATAGTAGTAATTGAAGTTGCATTACTAGAAGTAGTTTTTATGTATTTGATTCCTCTTCTCCTTGGTCAGGGTTATCAGCTCTTAGAGCCAGCATGTCAGGTAGCTTGAAGTGTTGCATGTGGAAGGGAGGCTCCTCAGGACTACTGCAGGTGCGTATTGATTGCTGTAACATATAGAAGGTAACATATAAGTAATTGCAAACATCTTAATTTTAAGTAAATTATGGTTTAAAATATTAAAAATCATGCTTTTACAGCTAATATTTTTTTTGTCTTTTTTTTTATTTTGTTATTCAAATATTTGAAATGATCTGAGCTTTCAAAGTGAATTCTAAGTTGATGTATCATGAAATAATCTATTAGCAAGACATTCTCTACCCAAATTTTGGGTACAAAATGGCGGATTTTCAAATTGTGTGTTGATTAGTTTCACTCAAAATTGCTCTTTGTTTTACCAAGTTGAAAAAATTTAAATATTTTTTTATATGATTTTAAAATGTGACCAAGCCCCGAGTGGGAATCGAACCACATCCACAACCACGGATACAATGATACTCTATCCCGTTGCGAAACGATAGATAAAAAGCAAATTATATGCATCTTGTATGTATTATTATATTATAAATGTATACTTACAAGTGTGCTCCTCCCGCGACGCCGTCGAGGTAGAATACCTTTACGCGCCATAAAGAAACTGTGGAACAAATATGTTTTTATAATAATATAGTTTATATTACAAATAAGAATGGATGCTCTAAATATTATTTCTAAGTAACTTTTAATATTTGATAAGGTAGAGAGAGAGAGAAGCTTGGACTGCAGGATGTGATAATGCACATTAAAGGGGCCCCTTTTAAAGGCATCGGTAAGAGCTGCTCCCCCATAGGATTGCTAAAGTAATCTTTAAATTTTGTCTGTTTCTTTGTCTATATAAATATTTTGGACTCACCGTATAGTAGATATAGGAATGTTGAACTGCTCTGAGACGGTCTGGAAGGTAGAGCCTCGTGACACACAGTCCGCCGCCTGCCGGAGTACCACCTGTCAAACATAAAAAAAATATGTTATTTAAAAAGATTTTCTCGCGTACCTGGTTCTCTTGTTTTGACATGAGGTCAAAGAATTGACGGTCAAAAAATAAAGCATGTAATTTATTATTTGACGTTGCAAATGACTTTGTTGTATTAATATTGTACCTCACTTCTTCGGATCCTCTTATTCATGCTCATGCTGTAGTCTTGTCCGACGCCCGCGCCTGAACCCGACGAGTTAGTGTTGTTGATCACTGTGTTGTTAGTTATCTGTGGAATTAAACAGGTAAAAAATTAAAAATGTATCCAACGAATGCAATAAAATTTAGCAAAAACCTTCCTTGGTGAATGGAAAGGATTAGTAAGAAAAGATTTCCTGAAATTCCTACGGAAACGGGAAAACACGGGTCTCACTCCAGGGTAACGAAGTCGCGGACTTCTATATTTCTAAAGTAATACGGTTAACGGAGGCAATCTAATGTCGTCTTTATATCCATAGTTTCGTCAATAAAGCAGTAAGTATAAGCATAAGTCTCTGTTCGGGTGCAAAATTTAAAGTTTCGAATAAGTACCTGCGACCTGTCCCCGATGTGTATGACGTTAACGGCGGGCACGCAGCCCGGAGCCAGCGTCATCAGCCCTGGACGCACCTCCACGAACGGACCCTTACTCGACGACTGGAATAGAATTTGTTGAGTTGTGAGAGAATTTATTATAAAGAGGCCCTCATGTCTGTGGGACAGCGTACGACTGTAAACTCGATTGGTTGTGGGTTCGATTACCACTCAGGGGAAATTAAATTATATTAATTTCTCTATTAAGATAAACACGGTGTTGAAATTATTCGCTATACAGGAAAAAGCTTGAAGCTCTTTTAAATAAGACCTTAAAGGAAACCTTAACAGCGTGATTCCACTCACCGCAGGCACTTGGTGTATGATGAAGGCGGGTGGCTCGTCCCTAGTGTCATATGTATGATCCCCAGCACTACGGTGAGGACGCTCCTCCTGCTCGGTATCACTGCATTCGTACTGACATTGCACGTTGGCTATCGCGAATTCTATATAAAACAGAAAAATCTTATGATTTCTTTGATTTTACCCATTTTTACACATATTTAATGAAACTATTTTAATCTTATATATTTTGGTATTTGGATTTATTTTTTGGACATCTCACGTTTTGAAAACTTTACAGTAGTCCGTAGTAACAGGTTGTAGACTGAGCTAGTTAAAATAGTTTACCCTAATAAGAGAAGAAAGTCCATATTATTCTATGGATTCACCATGCAGTTGCTAGATTCACCCAGTGAAATGTGGTGTTGGAAGAAGAGGAGCTCTGAGCAGTACCCAGGTATAAGCATAAGAGGCCCTTTTATTAATAAAATAATTTGTTGGTAAATAAAACAAATAAAACTGTTTATATTTAGTAAATCTAAATGTATTTTCATTTTTTCATTTCAACAACCTTAGTGAATTAGTTTCTGAAATAGCAATTTAAAGTAATAACAAGTAGTAGCTACAGGAAAACGTGATACAATTGGGACGGCGACTGACTGTAAATGTAAGTGACTGTAGGTTCGAATGCATTTTAATTACTTTAATTTTTCCGCTCTATTGAGTGAATATGTCTTGGAAAATGGGGGAACGGAGAATAAAGTAGAGAATAAAATGTAAAGCTTCTTTTATAAAAAAATAACTATCAAAATAATTACATTTAAGTAAATAAATATTAAAAAATAACATACAATACAAAATTTATAAATAAAACTTTCACTTAAAATTGCCTGTCATAAAAAGTTTCAAGTGATGATGTTGTGATGTTATCAAACGTCATATTTTAGGTTAATTTTCCCTAAATGCCAGAAAAAAGTTTTATTCTTAATGTCCAATAACACCCACAGATATCAATGACCGTAAACATTATAAAGGTAAAGTATTTGTATAATTAATGTCGATTAAGCATTAATTAACATCTCAAGTGTAAGTTAATCTTATATTTTAAGAGGAAGATAGTGGAGTACCTCAGCGCAGTGTGATCGATTCGCAATCTTGATAATGATTATGCCTACCTAACTTCACGCTTTGTCCCTTACGGGGTAGTCGGGGTAGCGCTAAACGCTACGGTCCCTGTATACCTCTTTCGCCTCGTCCACACTCATTAACCTCTTCATGCATGCCCTCCGGGGGGTGTTCATGCTTTTTACGTGACCTTCCTTCAGTATCATTGATACTGAGTTCTTGAAGGTCAATGAACATATTTAAATTATTTTCATGTCTTTACTCTTGCAAGACAAAGCGCGGCGTTGAGTTCCGCCATTTAAAACAATATCTCAAATATGGACAGAAAACGGAAACGGAGTGTCTTGACACTAGGTTCTCACTAAAAGTGTAAGTGTAATAAAACATCAAAATTCATTTCAAATATGTATATTTCTCTTTAATTTATTAAGTACAGACAAATGTAATCGTTGTAATATTTAAAAAATAAATAACAAAATAAAATATAACATAACTATTTATTGACTTTCTCTACTTTGGTGTTTTAGGAACTAAAAAATGGGATACACGACTCTACAAATAATGGAAGAAACTATTTTTTTTAAATAAATGAATTATGTTTGGATTATCCATATTTCTTTTTAAAAAATATTATAGCAAATGTTAAATAAATAATAAAATGTAATAAATTAAGATCCCATGAACCGCCAGACTTATCTCATAGTATAAAAGCTAAAAATTTCTCTGTGAGTGTATCTGACAGAGGTAAGAACGATCAGCAAGTACGGAATTTGGGGTGTGGTTGCTTCAGGAGATAATAGATAAATAGCAAAAGGTGCATAAAATAGTACCTCAATTACCCCATAGTATAAAACTCATTTTTTTCATATTTTCTTCGTAATAATATTAGAAATCACGTCACCCATTGCCAGACACTTAGTGTGGTTGCAAACCCCTGCCAGACACCCTTAAACTTTACATAAAATCATAAAAAAATTGTTACACTATAAAAGCTGAACTTTACATATATTGCTTAGGGACCTATAAGAAGCCATTAAAAGTGTCTGGCAGCGGAGATAACGTCTTCTTATTAATTGAGGTACTATTTTATGCACCTGTACTATCTATTATCTCCTAAAGCAACCACACCCCTAATTCCATACTTGTTGATCGTTCCTACCTCTGTCAGATACACTCACAGAGAAATTTTTAGCTTTTATACTATGAAGTAAGTGTGGCGGTTCATGGGCTTTTAATGTATAATTCAGAAACCCATTATCGCCTTTAAAAATCTACCATTTAAAGTGACCTGTATGTATTTTTTTAAAAATAATATCGCCACATACAAAATATCATTTACTTTTTTTATATCATATTTTGTGTCCATTAAAATACACATAGAGTAGTGACGAGTCACTCTTTCCTAAGTCCATTCTGGAGTTGTATCTACAAATCAATATAAACTATTTTATTATAATAAATAAATAAAAATTAATTATTTTGACACAATTTCACTTAAACCAACAACTAGACTAGACATTTTATTTATTAATTATATCACTAAAAAAATATCATATTTAACAATAGTTTTATTATCTATATTTATTAAAAAAAAACACTAGAAAATAAAAAAAAAACAATAAGTATAAGTGAATTGGCACAGATAACACATATAAACTCCTCATAAGTATCGAAGCCTCACACATTTTATATAAAAGTAAAAATACTTTTGGTAAAAATTAATTGATTTATTTTAATTATATTAATTATTTTCTATATTTTAGTTTTGAGCAATAATCAACATGCAATTGTTAATAAATTTCAGGTAGACTAGCTCTTAGTAGTACCTAGGACTTGCCCAAGTAGTCTTAAGGGCCCCTTTTATGCATATAAATTCACAAAGTAGGGTCAAGGGGCCCTTTAAAATATGTTAACGGTCACCTTTAAAGCCCAAACTGGTCGATATCTAGCCAATTTGAAATTGTGCGGTAATTAGAGAACGGAGTGTTTAAACATTAGGTATGTGGTTTATTTAGGCCTAATTTATTTATAAAGAATACGTGTTGCAAAATGTTATTCTTAATCGTCTAGTTATCGACATCAGAAGGTAATAATAGTTACTTCATTGGATAAATTTTCATAGGCTAAGTACTCTAATAAAAGTCGAAATTTTATATCTATCTAGAAAATTAGATTTAAAAAAAGCTCATATCAAAAAATCGAAATTTTTCAAGTTGTAGGCGAGATATAGCAATAATATTATTTTTCTGATAATACCTTTAAGTTATATATTAGTTTTTACGATAATTTTACGTTGTTCACTAGTAATTTGAAATTAATTATGTGAAATTCTTTGAAATCCGTCTTTTTATTCGATTTCTATTTATTTATTAAAAACTGAGTCCTGTTGAGTTTCTATTTTCAGCTGTTTTCAGAGAATTTTTGGGAAACCTAAAAGTATTCTAAATAAATAATTCATTTTATATTTAGTACATTTATCACAAAGTGAACGTTTCGGCGGAAAGTAAGGAACGGAAATGTTAAACGAGAACGGAGTGTCTTAGCACTAGGCTCTCAGGTTCCCTCTACCGACCCTGCTATGTGCGGGATACAGCGTGAAGCTGAAAAAAGGTATCACTCAGGCTTTATTACATGTTGATTACAGCTCAACTTAGGCTACTCTTTCCATACAACTAGGTAACTGCCATTTTTAAATACAAAACTAAAGTTATATTTATATTTAAATAAAATTCAGTCATTACAGAGCAAATTGTGATTTGGAAATTTGGAATTAGTTAAAAGTGTCTTATAATAATATAATTTTTAAATATTTAGCTTTACGCAACATTTTTGTTGATTTCCAAATTCGTTGTTAGAATTTATAAATACATCATTTCATCCTTCAAAAACAGTGAATTTAAAAAAAAATAATTAGTTTTGTAAAATAAAAAAAAAAAACAATTTTAACTAGTGAAATATTGATTTTTCAGTAAGATGGGTATATAATTGACTAAATTCGATATGCAATGACTGAAGGTTAATCTCAAGTCCCCTGTAATAAATTGTATAGCTATATACTTTGTAACAAAAAATCTTGAACTAAAAAATCTTAAACCAATCCAAACTACTTCTGAGAGATATAAAAATATTTATAAAATATAAGTTACTTAAGAACAGTCATTTGGCATGTCTTTGGTCCTTCAAACGAATGACAGTTACCATATTATTTCTACTACAAGCTACTATCGAAGCGCTCCGAGTGCCCTTCAGACATGAGGTCCAAGGGATCCAGGATCTGCTGCCTCGTCCCCCGACGCCCCTTCGAGAACTGACTCTTGATGTCATACTTTTCCATCCAGTTCCTCAAAGTTTTCCTCGGAACACCATACTTATTTGACGCCGCATATACACTAAAACCCTTCTTAACAGCTATCAAAGCATCTCTGAGATGTTGTGAAGAGTATTGCTTGTAAGATTTCTCTTGAAACACGTCGGTTTCTATGTTGACTATGGCTCTAGGGCGTCGCCCCACGAGGCGCGGACGCGCGTGTATCTCCAGCGGGATGCCGTGTTCCGTTTCTATATAGTGTCTGGTCACTACGTCGCGGTCCGCGGAGATGCGACCTGCAACAAGCAAGGAAAAGAAACGGCCCTTAGACTTGTGGTAGGTTTCGGGTCTTTGCTAATGGCAACACTAACTGTCACTGTCAATGTCAGTGTCAGGGAGACGGGGCGTTCCTTTTCCTGGCTTCCTACAGGAGGGGAGGGGTGTAAAAAGCGAGGAAAAGCCGCTCTAACTTAATTGTTTTAAGCAAAAGAATAAATCGTTGATTTTTGTTTTTTTTTTTATCGTAATAAAAAACGTATTTAATGTATATATTTATTTAATAAACCTCAATATAGAACTGATACAATGATTATAAGTATATATCTATATATTGTAATAAAGTCGGGCGGACAGTTAGATACATTACACATGGTCGGGCAACACTTTGGTCTTTGCAACTGTAACAGATAATACTATTTTCACATCAATTAAACACTATTTAAATACTATAGTTGTAAAGATTCGATGCAAAATTGATAAACATATAAACATTTTGTACCTAAAGTCATAAATAAACTGTATAATAAAGAGTTTAATTTTTTTTTTATTACGCAAAAGTAAATAATTTGGTAAAGAGTAATGTCATAATTAAATGAAACTATTTTAACCGAATTAATCGCGTACATTTTAGTATTCGAAAATACATTTTTGGAAACCCGACGTTTAGAACACTTTACAGTAGTCCGTGGTCACAGGAAGACTCTAGGAGTCTAAAATAGAGTTAAAATAATTTCTTTTAATATGTGTAATAATCGCGAAAATCAAAGAGAAATCATTAATGTCATAATTCCCGCGCATATAAGATGGCGGATCTTTCCGACCAAGCTCAAACATATTATGCCTAAATATTTCAACATTTGTCATCATAACAAAAATAATTCATAAACATTGGTTATGTTTATAATAAAACAATAAATTTAATAAAACAAAACAAACATAATAATACTTTTATCGATAATAGTAAAAATAATCAATTTTGCATCGAATCCATTATATGTAAACACCAGTCGCACTTTCTAAACAAAAAAATCGATTTATTCCAAGAAATCGATTTAATAGACCATTTATTCTCGTACTGGCAACATCGAGATATATAAATAACATAATATTTTTTATAGAAATACTGAAAAATAATCGAAATAGAACATAATACTGAGAACAACACCGACACACCTACATATGTAAGTATATTTAGACATAGCTTATATCTAAATTATGTAAATCTTTACACTAATAGGCACTTTATGGATTGGAGTTGCGTGTGATGTTTCCTACTCAATAGGGATGAGACCGATATATCAAAACGTAACTAAAAACGGTTTTGACTCTTATATCATATCATATCGATATCTAAATGATCATATCTGATATCAAAAAACTACACACAAAAGGTAACGACAACTCGATGATGAGATATGAAAACTAAATTGTAACGAAAACTATCGCAACACAAACTCGATATCTGAAAACGAATATGATAACGGATATGAAGTTTTCATGTAAACTAAAACGCCCATGTCTACTACTCAATTATTTTAACTAGCAACACTTTTATATTTTTATGGACATTTAAGTACTAGGTTTTTTTACCCTTCACATATCTTCGGCCTGTCAATCACAGAGGTATATGCGTGCGACTGTAAACGATAGATAGTGGATTCGATTCTCACTCAAGGAAATGTAAATATTAAATAATATTTAGTATTTGCTTAATATTTAGCATTTCCTTGCTCTGGTGAAAAGGCAAAGCGCGGCGTTGAGTTCCACCACTCAGGACACAATGCGTCAAATCGGCGGAAATGTTAAGAGATGTTTATGTTGTAGCACTTTAACAATCTTGTAGAATAAAATAATATTTTAATGTTTTTTATCATGAAATTTTTTTATTTATCATAAAAAAGCTAATATTTTTAAAAGAAGTCAGAAGTTCGTTCTCTTAACATTTCCGTTTCCCATTTTCCGCCGAAAATAAGGCAATACGTACTGAGTGGCGGAACTTAATACCGCAGTGGTGGAACTCAACACCGCCAATAAAAATATTTTTACGTTTCTTTGATTTGTGGTACATTATGGGCACAGATTATCCTAACACTAGGTTCTATTCAACCTTTCCACGGATGACTGGGCCAGTTCCCGTGGGCCTCGGCCAGTGGAGAGGAGGACCACCGTGAGGTTTTAGTGGGTATACGATCGGCTCTTTACACCTGTCCGGAATCCCACATAACTCGTCCCGAGTCCCCGATCGGGCGGGTATCCGTAAAGGATTTTCTCACGTTAAAAAAAAAGAGGTTCTATTCAACCTTTGTCATATACCAAGATATGTGTACCATATGTGTCGTATACCATATGTGTCGTATACCAAGATATGAATTAAAAAAAGGTTCCAAGTAGAACCATCACACGCAACTCGGGAAGATAAAAACTAACCGAAATAACTACTAAACAAATCATAGTAAATATTTAAGAGTGTAGGAACGTACAGTTAGTTTAGGCCTTTATTGTGTGTCGAATTTAAAATACATACATATATAAACTTTTTATTTTATACTAGTGTCCCCATAAAAATTAATATCGCATTGCGTAGTGACGTATATGTCACTTTATATAAACATGGATGTCAAACCATGGTAGTGTGTGTAACATTTATTTTATTAATTTTATATATTTTTTATGTATTATTTTAAAAAGATACTGTCATTCTGCACTTCTTTATATGAACTATAAGTGAGCCAAGTTTCATGCTCCTCCGTCCGCGTAATTTTCGTAAAAAGGGGTCCAAAATTTTTGCTTCACGTATTAATATATAGATTAAATATCTTTTATCGCTGGGAATTGGGGTTAAGACCCCTTAGTATATATTTTTTATTTCATGAAACACATAGCAGTCTTAAAGTGAAAGTAATTTAATTAAAAAAAAAATTCAAGAAAACAAAAACCAATAAAATTATTTTAGACAAGTATCGCAAACGAAATAATATTATGAATTTAATATACTGCAGATATTATTTATATTTTATGAGTAACACCAACGTCTTTAGCTAACAGCATATCTAAGTAGAAGGTAACTGAAGAAAATACAATCTGTTTTTTTTTTTTTCTATCTTAAAAAATGAGTGAGATATGTCGCGTTAAAGTGCAGCCTCGGTCGCGCTAGTAACGCTACTGTGTGACGTCACGTGCACACTTACATACATGTACGTTGTAACAACACGCACACACACACAACCGCCACACGCACACATACCTATCGCCACGTGACGTCACCAAACGATATCGACGGAACGATAATTTTAAAAATGTTTTAATACGCTGTGATTTCTGAAATCCTAGCCCGATTTTGATGAAACAAAAACCATTGTTATTAGCAAGAACAGGCGCATTTAATGCATTCATTTTTTGAATAAGATTGAGATGTGTTGGTGTGACTCATTGATATCTTCTTCTGTTTATTTTTTTTTTAATTATTTATAAAAAAGAACAAAGTTTTCAATTATAATGACAAATTACAAGACGTTATTCCAATATTTTTCTTTGTTATTTAAGATTTATTAGTATATATCTATATATAATTTTATTTTTTTTTAAATTCGACACATCCAGGCTCTCACTGAAACTACTTTAAAACAACTTTCGATGCTTTCAAATTAAATCATTAAGTACAATTTTAAATACAAATAAATTACTCTTACGACAATAAGCATATAATTATGTATAAGTGACAGCAGTTTTTAAAAAAAAAAACGTTTTTTTTTAATCTAATATATATCAATTGTCAATGATCTAAACTTTGGATCCAAAAGTTTCTTTTTTTTTTTAATTTAGAAATATTAATATTTTTAAAACTGCAATCACAATAGTAATGTAACTTACACATATATGTTAATCTAAAATTTCATAAAGTCTTTTATTTAGCGGACGATGTCCTCAAGCACACGAATTTTCAAAAGGCCAATTTCGCAATAATTCTAAATATTCACTAATATTCCTATAATTACTTAAAACAACAATAAATAAAACAAAATAAGTACATTCCAAGTGTATTTCTACCATAATGGTAATTTTTTCATATAAGTGGCTAGAGATGGGCAAATGGTAAAAATATATCGATATATGTTGTGTAGACATTTTGATATATCGATATTTTTACTCAAAGATCGAGTTTACCGAAAAAAATAAATATTCGAAGGTAAAAGTCTAGTTAGAATAATAGGAAGTTATTAAAATTTATATTGCTATTTAAATATAAATATAATTGAAAAGGAATTAACCTTATTTATGAAAAAAATATTGAAATATATATATATATATATATATATATATATATATATATA
>JAKGSA010000830.1:190665-206296 GCA_033558755.1 Philaethria dido | reverse complement strand
CAGTG
Organism: Philaethria dido; assembly: GCA_033558755.1. Lineage (NCBI taxonomy): Eukaryota > Metazoa > Arthropoda > Insecta > Lepidoptera > Nymphalidae > Philaethria > Philaethria dido. The sequence continues at coordinate 206,291 of JAKGSA010000830.1, read as the reverse complement.
CGTGATGCAAGAATAAGGTATGGTTGTAAGAATAACAACAGTACGTGATGCAAGAATAAGGTATGGTTGTAAGAATAACAACAGTGCGTGATGCAAGAATAAGGTATGGTTGCAAGGATTATAACAATGCGCGCTGTAAGTGTATAACTATATAAAAAATATAGATTTATGAATAGTCTATTCAAAACATGTTGATTGCAGATTTATTATTACACGCAATGTCTTCATTTCAGACAGTGGAGAATGGAGTGTCTTGACACTCGGTTCTCTTTGACTACCCAGTTACATTTGTAAATTCGATATTTATGCTTATTATATATATAATTATTTAATTATTATAATTATTAATTGACGCCTGTCGTGGCGCAGAGGCACAAGCGTGCGACTGTAAACGCGACAAGTTGTGGGTTCGATACCCACTCCAGGAAATGGAATTATTCATTTCCTGGGTTTGCAATGCCTCAATTCGGCGGAAAGTGGGGAACGGAGTGTCTTAACACTAGGTTCCCTCTGCCTACCCTGCTATATGCGGGATACAGCGTGAAGCTATGTATGTATGAATGTATGTGTATATATAATTAAGATATTCACCTGTAAATTAGTATGATAAGAATTCCACCGGACACAAAACTGTTGTGGAGGGAGCGCCATCTTGCCATCAAATTTTATTTTTTTTATATATATATTTTTAATTATCTAACAATAAATATGAATATACAAGTACATCACTAAGTCTTTGGCCGATTGCATTCAGTCCGTCCGTAAATTGCACGAGTACAGTCCACCAAAAAGGTTTGTATCACAGATTGCTAATAAGTACAAAATACACTAAATTCAAGTAGAAACTTTAAGACTAGATTGTATTTTAGAATACTGGAACTTTGTAGAATGTTTGTTTTGAACCTGGAAAAGAGGAAATATATATTAGATTACTTATATTTATTACTTATAACTCAGGCAGCGCAGAGTAGTGCGCAGAGGCATAAGCAGGTAACTGTAAATGCGACAGGCTGTGGGTTCATACACACTCGATCTGGTAACATGGCAGAGCGCGGCGTTGAGTTCCGCCACTCAGCACGTAATGCGCCAATTATTGTAAGAGAACAGAGTGTCTTAATACTAGGTTCTCAAGTACTCTATGTGGATGATATTAAAAAAAAAACTAACGAAAGAAAAATTATAAAGAGGTTATGATTGTAAATGTGAGTGGTTGTGGGTTCGATTATATACTCGGGAAAATTATTATATTTAATTGATTTTAATTTCTCCACTCAGGAAAGAGAAGGTGAAAATGAATTGTCTTGACTCTAGGTTCTCTTTGAATTTTAAGCATGCAGTTAGTTTTCTTATTCTAAGTTATGAATGGCAAATTAAAAATATTAAAAAAAATACACATTTCAACACTAATAACTTTTTATGTAACGACTGTCGTGGCGTAAATACATATAGTAAATACACGTAAACTTATCAACTTATTCACGCAAACATAAAAAATCATAATTTTCAAATAAGCTAAGAGTAAAATTGGCTAGATACAATTAAGTAACTTTCCACTGGAGTGCGAGCGAGACGGCAATATAGGACAGAGCGAGAGAGAACATGTCGGGGAAGTCCCCCTCGGTAAAAGTTACAAATAAAAAGGAGGTTGAACATAAAAAATCAATATGACTCGTCGTTTCGACCCCAGAGTCCTAACTGAGTCCCACAGACTGTTATATCTCTACTAATATTATATGTATGTGAGTTTGTTTGTTCCGCTTTCACGCCAAAACTACTTAACCGATTATCATGAAACTTTGCACACATATACTTAGAGGTATTAAAAATGGCATGCGATACTTTTTATAAAAAATATTCTGGCAGTAATGGCTGTTTGTCACAAAAATTTAAAAATCTACCTCTTTCATACACTATAGTATGAAGAATGGAGTGACATTGACCACAAGCGAAGACAGCGGTAACAACTAGTATAATATACATATGTATGTAGGTAAGTGCGTGCGTCGTGATTCTGCAAACTATTACTATTTGTGATAAGAACCGGTTGTTATCGATCGGACGAGTGACGTCACATAACACTTCATCTTACATTGAAAATTGCATTTGTTGTACTTAAATGTATAAATGACTATTTTATTATATTTGAGGCTATGTCGTGGAAAGGCACAAGCGTGAGACTGTAAACACGACAGGTCGTGGGTTCATATACACTACAGGGAATGAAAATATTAAATTATATTTAGTATTTTCATTACCTCGCTCTGGTAACAAGGTAAGCGCGGCGTTGAGTACCGCTACTCAGCACTCAATGCCTTTATTCGGCGGAAAGTGGGGAATGGAAATTTATAGAACAGTATGCTTAAACACTTGGCTTCTTCTCCTTACTCTGCTATGTGCGGGATACATTCCGCATTGACTTTCCACCGAATTGAGGCATTGCGTGCTGAGTGGCGGAACTCAACGCCGCGCTTTGCCTTCTTACCAAACCCAGGAAATGAAAATATAAAACTAATTATAATTGCGATTTTTTATTTATTTTTGGACATATGATATGATCCTTAAAATATGTATGCAATAATCCTATTGGAATTTACATTTTCCCTTATAAATAAGAGTTATATTGATATCAATATAGAATGACAAAAAACTACTGCACGTAAAAAGATGTCATTTGTAATGTAGGGGAGCATTAAGAGAGGGGAAGGAGAAATTTCTACAAAAATAGGAAATAATTATAAAGAACAAAAACCCGACAGAACCAATTCTCCAAATTTAGGAAGCAAATACAAATAAAGTAAGCTATAAAAGCTAGTTATGTGTTATATATTTGAAATTTGCTAATAAAGTCCTTTCATTTGAAACCCCACTCAGTACCCATCAACGATTTTTTTTGTTTTTATTCATGACGTTATTGTCTCTAGAGGGCGTCATATTGAGTTAAGAGTGACGTCACATATCTAAGAACACTTGGAGTATCAATACTTATCTAACGTCACCTTAAATATATAATTTGGTCCAGGGGTTTGGAAGATATGAGCTAGTAAAGAATATTACAAACATACATGATACGCACGAAAAACAACACTCTTTGACAGTCGGGTAAAAAGAAAACGGAGTGTCTTAGCACTAAGTTCCCAGGGAAACTGAGAACTTAGTGTTAAGACACTTCCGCCGAATTGAGGCATTGCGTGCTGAGTGGCGGAACTCAACGCCGCGCTTTGCCTTGTTACCAGAGCGAGGAATTAATATATAATACTAAATAATATTTAATATTGTCATTCCCTGTAGTGTGTATGAACCCACAACCTGTCGCGTGTACAGTCGCACGCTTGGACGTCTGAGCCGCGAAATACATCTAATCAAATGTTCCAAATATTTTTTAGCATTATCATGAATTAGATTCCAGTAAGAAATTTTACTAGTGTCCCCGTAAATGCGTTAACAACGCATTGCGTAGTGACGTATATGTCACTTTATATAAACATGGATGTCAAACCATGGTAGTGTGTGTAACATTTATTTTAATAATTTAATGTACTTTTATGCATTATTTTTAGAGAATATAATCATTGTGCACTCCTTCTCTATATAAACTATAAGTGTGCCAAATTTCATGCTCCTCCGTCCGCGTAATTTTCGTAAAAACGGACCCAAAGCTTTTCCTTCACTTATTTATATATAGATTGTTTTTCAGTTTCAAGCTTTATCCCGCATAAGGCAGAGGGAAATTAGTGTTAAGACACTCCGTTCCCCACTTTCCGCCGATTTGAGACATTGCGTGCTGAGAGAATTCCTTTATATTTAAAATTATAGTTACTTTAATACTATTTATTTATTTATTTTTATGAATTTCCAATTACAATAAAAAAGAAACGTTTATAAAATTTAACCTTCAAGGGAATAAAAAAATTATATTTATTTAAAGCTATATAATTATCGTTTTATTAAGCATTTTTCAAATGACATATTTTTTTATTAATTACTAGCTGTTGCTCCTGACTTCGCTTGTGGTCAATGTCAGTCCTTACATACCTCTCTTTGGCTCTTCTCAGCAGAACTGCCTTCCGAACCGGTGGTAGCTTCCATTAGGACTGACACCTTTGTAAATTGACGGACTCGAAAGTGCTTGTAACAGCCTATTTGAATAAAGAATATTTTGTTTTTTTTTTCATACTATAGTGTATAGTGACACTTTGAAGTAGATAGATTTTCATTTTTTTCACAAACTATCATATCCAATTTTTGTTGAATAAAAAACATCTTATATCCTTTTTAATACCTCTAAGAATATTCGTACAAAGTTTCATGACAATCGGTTCAGTAGTTTTGGCGTAAAAGCGTAACAGATATAAGGTATACTAAATTTTCGTCCTCATAGATACAAGACAAGGCAACATTTGTAAAAAACCTCATTAGACGTTACCAAGTGTTCTTGAGTTATGAAGGAGTATGAGGAGATGAGTATAAGTAAAAAGCGCCCTCGCGGGGGGTCCTGCGGGGGGTCTGGCGGGGTGTCGGCGGGCAGCGGGCGTCGACCCTAGGGGCGCGCCCGAAATAACCCGCGCGGGGGTCCCTTCTCTCTCCGACCGCTCTCCTGAGCCCCACAGACGTGCTCGGGTTTATATTTGGACACGATTTCAGGCCAGTTGTCTTTCTTGGAAGCGTGTTCTAATCTGACCTCAGTGTATGTATGTATGTATGTGTTAAAATAACTCATGTAATTGCGTTTTTGGTCGATAATATTCAATTTTTTGATATAATGTCTATTTTTTTGGTATAAGATATCTAAATTTGTGAATAATCTATATATAAGTACGTGAAGCAAAAACTTTGGATCCCTTTTTTACGAAAATTACGCGGACGCAGGAGTATGAAATTTGGCACACTTATAGTTTATATAGAGGAGTGCAGAATGCTACATTTTTTTAGAATAATGTATAAAAAGTATATTAAATTAATAAAATAAATGTTACATAAAGTGACATAAACATACATTGCTAAAGACAACGCGTTGTTAACGCGTCACCGGGGCCACTAGTAATTATAAATGTTTATATTACTAATAATATCGTGTACAAAATCTATAATTTGGACTACATCAGAAGCAGTGACTATCATTTAAAACAAGATTGATCAAAATTGGTTCATCCAGTAAAAGTTGTACGGTAATAAGTATATTTCATTTTTATTTGAGAACCTCCTCTTTTTCTAAAACCGGTTAAAAATATTGAATTTCTGTATACAATGTGTAACTTTTTAAGATTTATATATCTAATTTTGGGAATAATGATGCAGAGGCACAAGACTGTGAAATAAATGCGACGGGTAGTGGGTTCGACTTCCATTCCAGGAAATTAAAATATTAAATTATATTTAGTGTTTTCACTTCCTCGCTCTGGTAACAAGGCTAAAATTACCGTTGAGTTCCGCCAATCAACACGCAATGCCTGAATACGGCGGAAAGTGGGGGACCGAAATTTTAAAAGAGAACGGAGTGTCTTAACACTAGTTTCTTTGGTTCCCTCTGCCTACCCTGCTATATGCGGGATTCAGTGTGAAGCTATGAATGAATAATAGCAATAAAAATAATATTAATTTAAAGATTTAGATATATATGTATATACCTAGTAGCGTCTAATAAGATATTCGTAAAATGGAAAGAAATATATCATGGTATTGTTAAGTCCATATTAAAATTTATCCCTCACAGACAGAAAGAACATAGAGTTAAGATACTCTGTTCTCTATTTTCCACCTGAAGTAGAGACATTGCGTACTATGTTGCGGAACTCAACGCCGCGGTTTACCTTACCATTACCTCAAGTATTCAATGTGACACGATGGCAGAAGTAGAGAGAACCTGAGAACCTAGTGTTAAGACACTCCGAGGAAGTGAAAATATTGAATAATATTTAGTATTTTCATTTCCTCGCTCTGGTAAGACGGCAAAACGCGGCGTTAAGTTCCGCCACTGAGCACACAATGCATCAATTCGCGGGAACTGGGGAACGAAAGCTTCAAAACATGTACGTAAATATAAAAAAAAATGGTTTTTTGTTTTACAAATTGTATTAATAAGCGAAATGATATAGAAATAACTAAACAGATTTTCATAAAACTTTACTGTTATATTAGATGAGAACGATGATCTAATACGAATTGTATTTGATGTGACTTCACGTTTCTTATTGACAATAGCTGTGAATGAAGGTAAGCAACCAAATACCGCCTTGATAGCGTTTATTTACACAAATAGAGACATATCTCCGCTCTGGTAAGCGCGGAGTTGAGTTCCGCCACTATCCATAAAGAGATCTTTGAATTTCGCAGATGAAACTATTTAAATTTAGAGGCCTGTCGTGGCACAGAGGTACAAGGTTCGATTCCCACAACCTATCGCGTTTGACATGTACATATTAATTATTTTCTAGCTGTGGTAATAAGGCAAAGCGCAGCGTTTAGTTCCGTTACTCAGCACGCATTGCTTCAATTCAATGGAAAGTGGGGAACGGAAGTGTTAAAGAGAACGGAGTGTCTTAACACTAGGTTCCCTCTGCCTACCCTGCTATGTGTGGAATACAGCGTGAAGATGAAAATAAAACTAGACACTTATATTATGGTCAAAATTAAACAAAATCTTTGTAAATAGTAGTCTAGGTGTTATTCTGATGTATAAACTATATTATTGTAAAGTTACATCTAGATACATACATACATACATACATAGCTTCACGCTGTATCCCGCATATAGCAGGGTAGGCAGAGAGAACCTGAGAACCTTGTGTTAAGACACTCCGTTCCCAACTACCCGCCGTATTGAGGCATTGCATGCTGAGTGGCAGAATTCAACGCCGCGCTTTGCCTTGTTACCAAACCCACGAAATAAAAAAATCCCCAAAGAACCCACGAAATGAAGAACCCACAACCTGTCACGTTTACAGTCGCACGCTTGTGCCTCTGCGCCACGACAGGCGTCGATTCATCTAGATACGTTCTGTAGTTTTTGCGTGAAATAGCAACAAACTTCCATGTTCAAAAACTTTTGCATTTATAATATTAAGCAGAATAAATAGAAACTTTAAAAAGTTGTTTTTGAAAGAAAAATGATCATTTACGCTATCATGACTGAGTTGAGACATGCATGATTAAACACAATGGGCACAGGTTTGGATTGCGTTCGCAGAAATGCTTATACTCATACGTAATATGTATCCATTTCTCTTATTTGACTAAAATAAACGCGGTGTTGAGTTCCGCGACGAATAGAGTGTCTGTTACTAAGGTCTCTTTAATGCTCTACTGTCTAATAATATTCTTTATTGCACTTTAAAATTACAAACACGTTAATAGTACTGAGTAGTAATTAGCAACAGTGGACTATCTCTATCAGAGATACCTTCCAGCCAACCGGTAGATAGGGATGAAAGAAAAAAAAATTAACGGGATGACAGTCCGCACAATAAACAAATAAGGCAAACAATCAAAACAGTCTGTCTTCAAGAAATAAAAAGTAAAACTAAAAATATTGTATACGAAACGTCTGTCGTGGCGCAGACACAAGCGTGTGACTGTAAGCACGACAGGTTGTGGGTTCGATTCCCACTCCAGGAAATGGAATTTTTCATTTCCTGGGTTTAGTAATAAGGCAAACAGTTCCGTTGAGTTCCGCCACTGTGTCTTAACACTAGGTTCTCAGGTTTCCTCTGCCTACTCTGCTATATGCGGGATACAGCGTGAAGCTAAAAATTAAAAATGTTGAATATTTTATTTACTTATTTTTGGTGGTAGGAGGTTCGTCCTCCGTCTGGCTCGCGACCACTATCATGTCAAAGACGAACCGCCAAATATCTTATGATGTGTTCCGGTTCGATGGCATGTAAGCCAGGTTTTCCCCTTTCCCACCTATCCTTTCCCCAAAATGTGGTGGTTCCGATAGCGGACTACTACATTGTCCTCCCTTTCCATCTGTATCCTCTAGGTTGGCAACGCATCTAGTACATCTCTTGTGTTGTAGATGTTCATGGGCGAAGGTAACCACTTACCATCAGGCGGTCCTTCTGCTCGTTTGCCATCCGGTATCCATAAAAAAAAAAAAAAAAAACTTTATGATCAAATTTCAGGAAAGATTTGCTTTCAGGCAACTGCTTTTGTATCGTATAAAAAAATAAACGTAGCAGGATTCGAAGCCGTGTACCACGAACGGATGCTAAGATGCCTGTTCGAATCTTGCTAAGTGTTAAAAAAAGTTTTAAAAATATTAAAAAACAACGAGAAGCGGTACTATTATCTAATTTCATTTAAGACGTCAGTACAAAAATATAAAATAGGTCAAATGTGTAACCTACATTTTGAAAAATATTTGCTTAGTTAGAAATAACTAATCAAGACGGACGGTGGCGATTCAGTTCCCGGCTGATACACATGTTACACTTACTAATATTATTATTTTCATTAGTGGGGAACGGAGTGTCTTAACACTAGGTTCCCTTTGCCTACTCTGCTATATGCGGGATACAGCGTGAAGCTATGTATGTATGTATGTATGTATGTATGTATGTACTAATATTATAAATATGAATTGTTTTGTAAAAAATTGTTTGTTACTCTTTCACGCAAAAACTAATGAACGTATCTAGATGAAACTTTACAGTAATATAACTTATATAAGTGTTTGACTGTAAATTCGACAGGTTGTGGGTTCGATTCTTACTCCAGGAAATAAAAATTCCTCGCATCGCATCATTTCCTCGCTCTGGTAACGAGGCAAACCGCGGCGTTGTGTTCCACCACTCAGCACGAATTCCTCAATTCGGTGGAGTGGGGAACGGAAACGTTAAAAGAGAACGGAGTGTCTTAACACTAGGTTCTCTGGTTTTCTCTGTCTACCCTGCTATGTGCGGGATACAGCGTGAAGCTAAAAAAAACACATAGGTAATTTATCAAGATTTTGTGTATATTAGCCGTCATACAACGATAAGTATATATTACCATAACAATAACTAATTAGCCTTCGACAAACAAAAACTAAGAATTTTATGTCAACGTACTAATATATCTATATATAAATACGTGAAGCAAAAACTTTGTACCCCTTTTTACGAAAATTACGCGGATATAGTTTAGCGGAATTAGTTTATACAACGAACAAGTGCAGAATGCTAATATTTTTTTTAAATAATACATAAAAAGTATATTAAATTAATAAAATAAATAAATCTACTATGGCTTGACATATAATGACATATATCATACATCGCTAAAGACAACGCGTTGTTAACGCGTCTACGGGGACACTAGTATATAATAGATAAACAAACAAATCTTACACCAATATCTATATATCAATGTTTTATTACTATATTTCACAGTGTCTACACTCTCCTACCGCGGCGTTAAGTTTCGCAATTCAACATGTAAAGATCCGATTTCAGACGGAAAGTGGAGAACGGAGTGTCTTAATACTAGGTTCTCTTTGCTATGGCAGAAAACGTTTAAAGCTATACTAAGATCTATATATAAATACGTGAAGCAAAAACTTTGGATCCGTTTTTACGAAAATTACGCGAACAGAGGAGCATGAAACTTGGCACACTTATAGTTTATACAGCGAACGAGTGCAGAATGCTAATATTTTTTTTAAATAATACATAAAAAGTATATTAAGGTAATAAAATAAATGTTACACACACAGCCATGGTTTGACATCTATGTTTATACAACAACATATACATTACTAAAGACAACGCGTTGTTAACGCGTCAACGGGTACACTAGAATGTATAAATAAATAAGTAAACACTAAAATAACTTCACGCTCTATTTTTGGGATATAAAGACAGGATATAATGATTCATTGTTAAATTTCGTACTTTAAGAATTTAGAATCATAAAATCATATTAAATATGAATCAAAACTACGAATCATAACCTCTAAACTATATTACTAAAGTATTTTTAAAATAATAAATTTATTTATTACATTAGTTTGTTAAAAAAAAACTAACTCGTTTATCATTTAAAAAAATAATCATTATTACTTTTCACTAATTAATCATAATAATTTATTATTAAGAAAACAATAAGACAGTATCAATGCACTTTGTTTTCACGTCGCGAAGACCTACACGTTCGTGACTGATGAATCACCACACTATCTCATCTAACTGGTCTGTGAGACGAAGATAACAATATCTTTGGGAGTCACCACGACTCATGTATTATATTATTTAGAAAGAAAAAAACGGGCCTCCATGACGATTGATATCTTATCAGAATTTGTTAGTATCGATGTTTGACCGATAAGGTTTTTTGGTTTAGGAGTTAACTCACCAGGTGATTTCCAGGTGTCAATCACAACAACCGCACTGAATATGTCTCGCAATAACAAACCGCACACACAGCAGCTCCGCGAGAGCGTAATGCCTAAAACATGAGCACAAAGCCAACATTTGGCCGATCCCAAAATAGTGTAACGCAGGCCCCAACTAATGTTATAAACATATGAGCACGGCGCCGACTACCGACTACCGACTCCCGACTGCAACCACCGACCACCGACCAGGCCGGTAGAGCCCCCAAACGAAAAAATCAATATTTAAACAATTACTCAGCGCTAAGTTTAGCTCCGTTCCGGCTCCGGAGCGCGGAACTCGGAGGTCCGCGCGACGACACCAAAACCAAATGGTCGACTATCATGTGCTGAAAAATGTGAGTTTTCACGACCGCGGCCCTCGCTACAGGAGAGAGGAGAGAGGGGGAGCCCCGCGGGCGACGCCAACACGAGAACGGGGAGTAGCGGGGAGCGGGAGGGAGGGGCAGGCGACCGCGCGAGACCGCATCACGTATGCAATTAGCGGCGCCTGCTTTTTTTTTTACTATGAAAAATCAATAATTTTTAAGAGCACAAAATTGTTCATATTTTCCTACAGACCCCGCTTTCCTCTCGCGGCGGCAGGCGGCGTGTGAAAGAGACGCACATAGCGACACGATCCAAACATACCGACATTATTTACAGTGCGAGCGGGACAGCAACACCGCTTCTAAGCGAACAACAACATTACGCAATTAGCAAACTAATAACACTCACCGAAACTCATCGAATTAAAACTAAACACTTTTAAATGGTTTTAGATTTTCTCAACATTTTCAAAGTATCGCGGAGGCATGTTGTGTTGTGTTGTGTTGTGTTGAGAGGAACAGTGACCCGGAGCGACACGAGCACGACTCACGCTCACGTCACGCGGACCGCGGACGCCATTTGCGATTACCATGTATGCATTTAATTATTGATATTTCACGATATTTACGTCATGTAAATATATTATAGATTTAAAATTAACATTATTTTATTAATGGATAATATTTTATTAATTTTCAATTATTATAAAAAAATACTATATCGAGTTTTTATTAAATCGATTAGTGTTTCGTTGACATTTACAATCTGTGGTATTTAAAATTTGGCGCCATTTTTCGTAAGAGTGTTTTTATGCGTATTAAATATTTACTTTATGGTTATAAAATTATTTAATTTAAACAAAAGATGTAGTTTTGTGTGTTGTGAATTATTTTAAATGTTTTTATGTGAAAAGGTATATCCATAATCGTTTCTTTATAAAATTGTAAGTATTTTGAACCGCTTTTAAAATTAACAGTGTAGAATTCTTTCTTAATGCATTCGCTTAATAAGAAAATTGTATATTTTTTTATTATTTTTTTGTCTTCACGCTGTATCCCGCATATATCAGGGTAGGCAGAGGGAACGCGAGAACCTAGTGTTAAGACACTCCGTTCTCTTTTAACATTTCCGTTCCCCACTGTCCGCCGAATTAAGGCATTGCGTGTTGAGTGGCGGAACTCAACGCCGCGCTTTGCCTTTCATTAATTTGGGTACTCTTAATATTTTATATTTTCTTCAATTAGTTCATATTTAGGCTGGTTTAAAGAGGTATTGAAATTAGCAGTAGGTATGATTAAATTCATTTGTTAAGACACACCGTTCGTGTGACGTAACCTAGTGTTAAGACACTCCTGGTAGAAGCCGGGTATATTAATGGAAGTCGGTACATAGAGGTAAGGCCTGTTTATATGAATGACGCCTGTCGTGGCGCAGAGGCAAGCGTGCGACTGTAAACGCGACAGATTGTGTGTTCGATTCCCACTCCAGGAAATGTAAAATTTAGTATTTTCATTTTCTTGGGTTTGGTAACAAGGCAAAGGTTGAGTTCCGCCACTCAACATGCAATGCCTCTATTCGGCGGAAAGTGGGGAACGGAATTATTGAAAGAGAATGGAGTGTCTTAACACTAGGTTCTCTGGTTCCCTCTGCCTACCCTGCTACAAAAGCGAGTTACAGCGTGAAGTTAAAAAAAAAACTATATTACTGTAAAGTTTCACGTAGATATCAGTGGCGAGGCGTCCATTCAACACGGTTCCCACCGGCTTACCTTAATTTTTAAAATACTAGTATGAGAGACAGTAAAATGTGGAACTAAAATTGTAATTAGGTTTGCAACACAAGGCCAAGAAAGGTGTAAGAGCTACAAAAAAATGAAATGCAAACAATAATGTTGGGTAAAAAATTACAAAAAACACAAGCTCTGACGTCTAAGACCCTTAAACAAAGGTCATCACCAAAATTCGATAGTGAAATTACTAAATACCTTTACTTTTTATAACAGCTTCTCTAGATATACCGGCTTCTTTAAAAATTACCGGCTTCCCTAAATTTACCGGCTTGCCTAATTAAAATTTTACCCCTCGCCACTGGTAGATACGTTCAGTAGTTTTTGCGTGAAAGAGAAATTAACATTCTCACAAATTTATTCATACATACATACATAGCTTCACGCTGTATCCCGCATATAGCAGGGTAGGCAGAGGGAACCTAGTGTTTAGACACTTCGTTCCCCACTTTCCGCTGAATTGAGCCTAAACACCTGTCGTGGCGCAGACGCACAAACGTGCGAATGTAAACGCGACAGGTTGTGGGTTCGATTCCCACTCCAGCAAAATGGAATTTTTCATTTCCTGAGTTCGGTAATAATGCAATTTATTCATTCATATTATTAGTAGGATATAGATACATAGTTACTAAATACATTATAGGTAAAGTTTATTGGAAATCTGTCAAGGTTTATAAATATCATGTTTATCTATTGATAGATGTATTCTACGAATAAGGTCTGTCGTGGCGCAGAGGCACAAGCGTGCGGCTGTAAATGCGACAGGTTGTGGGTTCAATTCTCACTCCAGAAAATCAAAATAATAAATATTTATAATATTCACTATTTTCATTTCCTCGCTCTGGTATCAAGGCAAAGCGCGGCGTTGAGTTCCGCCATTTAGCACACAATGCCTCGATTCGACGGAAAGTGGGGAATCTCAAAAGAACGGAGTACACTACACTAGGTTCTGATGCGTGAAGCTAAAGAAAGCTATGAATTATAATTGATACGCGGTGGAGGCAGGCGCGAGAGGTATAACAGCGAAATCTCTCTATAATCTACTAAAATATCTCGGCCTGTCTAGAACTATTATCAATTCATTTCTAGCACTTATTTCGAAGGTGGCATTAGTAGAATCTTTTAAAATATGGTTAGGTAGAGAGAGGAGCGCGGACAGTAGAGGTGAACGTCAACGCGCATTCTAAAGGGGCCTCTTAAACCTACACGCTGTGTCGTAATTTGTACACTCTCCGTTCTCCTCTTTCTGCAACGCGATGGGCAACACGGTGAATACATAGTGCGCTTCTTTGAGGTACATTACTTCTGATTTGGGTACACACATTTATTTGTATTAATAATATACATACATACTTACATAGCATCACGTAGAATCCCGCATATAGCAGGGTAGGCAGAGGGAACCTAGTGTTAAGACACTCCGTTCCCCACTTTCCGCCGAATTGAGGCATAGCGTGCTGAGTGGCGGAACTCAACGCCGCGCTTTGCCTTGTAACCAAACCTACGAAATGAAGAATTCCATTTCCTGGAATGGGAATCGAACCCATAACCTGTCGCGTTTACCGTCGCACGCTTGTGCCTCTGCGCCGTGAAACGAGTCAATAATAATATATATAAAATATAAATCTAGGTTTATATGTGAGGGGCTTAATAAAGCTACTACTACAATTAAAAATAATTAAAATATAAAACCTATTAATATATTGTGTCGCTGTTTACGCGTTAACAACGCGTTGTGTTTAGCAATGTATGTCACTTTATATAAACGTGGACGTCAAACCATGGTAGTGTGTGTAACATTTATTTTATTAATTTAATATATTTTTTATGCTTTATTTTAAAATATATTATGATTAGGCACTCCTTCGTTATATAAACTATAAGTGTGCCAAGTTTCATGCTCCTCCGTCCGCGTTATTTTCGTAAAAAGGGGTACAAAGTTTTTGGTTCACGTATTTATATATAGATATATTTTTCGTTTCACGCTTTATCTTTTTAAAACTGAATATTAATTGTCATGTATAATTTTTTTTTTACTTTTTATAGGAATTTGATATTCTTAGGATTGAATTAAGACATTTACAAAAAGGTGATATAATTTGGCACTGTGTCAAATAACAACAAAATATAGTAAAACACGTGTATTTTAATAATAATTTAATCATTTAAATATATATTCTATCATATAAATCTGTTACTTTACATAAATAGTTAGTGATGAGCCTGGCGCGGGCCACACGCCAAGCCACACGGTCCGCAGTCCACGTGGCCTGAGCCACAAGCGTGTCAGGCCAGCGCCAGGCCACAATATAATATAATAAATTAAATTTATTAATACAGCAATTCAACAATGACCTTTATTGGCAGTAGAGAGTGAGTCGAGTTAACGAAAACAGCTAAAAAAAAAAGATAAAATAATTTAATTTACAAATATATTTTAATATTTTCTATATAAATGTTTAATTTATAAAAAATTCACTGCAAAGTGGTCCTTTCTGGCTCACTCTCTAACGCCTTATAATAAATCTTTATTTAACAATATCTTTGGTTACATAAGATTCCTGGTGGGACTTCGCTCAATTGACTACTAACATTTCTCGACTTTTATCAAAATTTGAAAAAAAGCATAAAACTTACTCATTATATGAATATTTAAATGAAATGCAAACAATAATATTAATAGTTATATATTTTTTTTAAACGAAAAACCACTTAAGATCTAACTAAGCTCATATTTTAAAAAACGTCATCTGTCATTTCGTTCCCGCCAACAAACTGTCAACATTAAAATTTGACAACCACAAGAACAGATTAAATAATTATTTTTTTTTAAAAACAAATTGATAAAAGCCACAAAACTAACATACGGAGCGAAGTCACCGCGCGCTCAACAGTGAATAAAATTAAAAAAAAAAAAGAACAACCACGCCTCAAGCACTTAACTATACCTCAGAAGTCAGAAATGGCATCGAACGGAAACTAACGTTAGGTACATGACAAACTTTACAATATGAACAACAAATATTTATTTCATATTTTATTATATATAAAATGGTGGGCTGTGACGTCATGACCACGTTTAAAAAAAAAAAAAAAAAATAATCAACAATTAATATATTTACGTACTTAAACTTTTTTACTTTTTGTGAACTTATTACGTCA
>JAKGSA010000830.1:100414-180661 GCA_033558755.1 Philaethria dido | reverse complement strand
CCGCCACTCTGTACGCAATGCTGCAATTCGGCGGAAGAGTAGGGAACGGAGTGTCTTTGCACTAGTTTCTCAGGTTGCCTCTGCCTACCCTGCTATGTGCGGGATACAGCGTGAAGTTAAAAAAAAAAACTAACTAAATCAAGGTTATATATGTATGTATGTATTAATTAGAGCAAGAACAAAAACAACAATCACAATACTTTGCCCTACTATTATAATAATATTATGAAAAGTGATACTTATATCGAACTTATTACCCATTCAAGTAGAAAGGAAGTAATAAATATGGATAATCAATATATCTATGGAAACTATAAGTTTTTTTTTAGCTTCACGCTGTATCCCGCATATTGCTATATGCGGGATACAGCGTGTAGCGGTACACTGAGGGAACCTCAGAACCTAGAGTTAAGACACACCGTTCCCCACTTTCCGCCGAATTGAGGCATTGCTGAGTGGCGGAACTCAACGCCGCGCTTTACCTTGTTACCAAATCCAGGAAATGAAAATTTAGTATTTTCATTCATCCATCCCATTCCATCATTTCACTCTTACATTCCCTGGAGTCGGAATCGAACCCACAACCTTTTCGAGTTTACAGTCGCACGCTTGTATCTCAAGATTTATTACTGGATGAAAACGGTTTCGGTAACTATTTTTTATATGATAGCTATTGCCTCTAACGTCCATTTAAATTTAGTTTTCTAGTTATTCGTAATAATTTAACTTTTATAGCATTTTATTAGAAGTTGTATTTTTAATTTTAAAATATTAATTATTTAATATTTATGTTAACATGCAAATAATTGGGTTGTGGGTTCGATTCCCACGTCAAGAATGAAAGTATTATAATTAATGTTAATAATTTAGTATATTTATTTCCTCGCTCTGGTTAACAAACCATAGCGCGGCGTTGAGTTCCGTCAATCAACAAGCTATTCATCATAACTGGGTAACACAAATTTTAATAGAACGGAGTGTCTTAACACTAGGTTCTACTTAAATACAAATACTTTAACATAGTATACCTGTGCATCTTGCTGGCTGTACCCCATGAAGCGAGGCGCGAATCTTTGAACCTGGGACTTCAGTGAAGTAGTGTTGACGACCGCGTCACGCTCACCACTGCGCCACAGCTCCTTTATTACACTCGCGAATGCTGGAAGGTAACGTTTTTATTACTATTAATTGACGCGTAAACAACGTGTTGCCATGGCAACTAGTATGTCAGACATATAGTAGTGTGTGTAACGTTTATTTTATAAATTTAATGTATTTCTTGAAAATATTAAACGATATTTAGTATTTTCATTTCGTCGCTCTGGTAACAAGATAAAGCACGGCGTTGTGTTCCGCCACTCAGCACGCAGTGCTTCAAATAGCCGGAAAGTGGGGAACAGAAATGTTATTAGAACAGTGTCTTAACGCGCTGAAATAGAGACCCAGAGAACCTTGTGTTAAGACACTCCGTTCTCTTTTAACATTACCGTTACCCACCTTCCACCGAATCAAAGCACTGCGTGCTGAATGGCGGAACGAAAGGTAAAAACGTAAGAAAGGTAGGAAACGAAAATACTAAATATTATTTTAATATTTTCATGTCCTGGAGTGAGAATCGAACCCACAACCTGTCGCGTTCGCAGTCGCTTGTGCCTCTACGTCACGACAGGCCTTAAATATATGGTCTATAACTTATTACTAATTTTTTTACATTTTTATCACTTAAAATTTAAGATTTAAGTCTATATATGTTCGCTAAGTCGCTCTAAAGTTCTATCTCTCTCTCTCTCTTTCTCTCTCTCCCCCTCTTTTTATGTCAACTCACCTTTAATAAGCGCTCCTTTCATACAGGACAGCGTCGTATTTATATCCGATGAGTATTTATCATCCGAGACGTATTCGAGTAATGGCCGCGTGTTTGACAGACACTGTAACACGCTGTTCATGAAACACGTGTTGCCGATGTTCCTGAGACCGTTTAGACCTGGAATTTACATTTAAAATTATTGCATTAACAATTTTAATAGTTTTATAAATTGGGAAGAGTGGTGGAGTAAAAATGTTACCTTGTGGTACACCAGATGATTATATTGTTACACATACATACATACATACATACATAGCTTCACGCTGTATCCCGCATATATCGTCAAACCCACAATATGAAAATAAATTAATTGTTTAAAGACATGACTTAAGGATAAGATTGGTAATACAAAACGCGGCGTTGAGTACCGTCACTTAAAACGCTAAGTGTCAAAAAAAAATAGTAAAAGGTTTTAACACTAGGTTCTTTTTGCTTACGCTGCTATGCTTAGAATACTACTCTTTTTGAGTAATTAATTAAAAATCTCGCCACGCCACGCGACAGGTTGTGGGTTCGATTCCCACTCCAGGAAATGTGGTATTTTCATTTCCTGGGTTTGGTGACAAGGCTAAGCGCGGCCTTGAGTTCCGCTACTCAGAACGCAATGCCTCAATTCGGCGGAAAGTGGGGAACGGAGTGTCTTAATACTAGGTTCTCAGGTTCTCTTTACCTACCCTGCTGTATGCGGGATACAGCGTGAAGTTAAAAAAAAACAATCTGGAAATCTTGGTCCAGTCTTAACGTAAAATTAATAAAATAGTAAACTCACCACTGGTTTGACTTGACTTTTCACTTCGTTCGGAAATGTCACTTCTCTCGCTGCTGCGGCGCAGCCCACTGGTACCGCTCTTACCTCCCGCCAACTCCTACATCCATATATATTTATATACTATCATTATAGTCATGATTAGGTAGAGAGAGGAGCGCGGAGAGTTTAAAAGGACCCCTTAAACCTACACTTGGGTCTTTAGGCACTCTCCAAATTCCTCTCTCTGCAACCCACATGGAAACCCATGAATTGATAAATAGTTTGATCTATAATTTTCTATCACAATATGAAGATAACATTCGAAATGTAGAATTAATTATAAGGTTTAAGGGTTTACTTGAAATGTAAACTACCTCTATTTTCAGATACAATGAAAGATAAATCAAAAGTGAATAGGACTTCCTTGTTTTTATCCTTGAAAAAACAATAAACGCAACTATTAATCGAATAACAAATAAATATCGATTTTTAATACATAACAGTTATGATTTGTAATGTTTCTAATACTATTTGTAAACGTATTATTATATAATATTCTATGGTAAGTATATGGTAATCTATTTACCTTGTAATATGTAATCTTTTTACATAAGCTTTAGGCAACAAAAATAAAATCATTTATAGGGTATCTTCGAATCGATTATGAATTACGAATGGAGTAGGAATACGAATAACAAATATATGTATGTTCATAATAAAATTTAGAAAAAAATCTAATTGAGCATGCATCTACAAACACACTGACACAAACAGATGAGATAGCATTACGGATGGAAAAGGGTAACGACATTGAAGGCACTTAAAGCTAGATAACCTTAAATCTGCGTTGGCAACAAACAAGAAGATTTTATTAACAAATGTGGGTAGATGTAACTTTTGAGATTAGACATTTCATAAAAAAAGAAAAAAAACATGAAGTTAGATTTCCATATGAATATGAAAAAAAGGAACTTTCAAAGTCGTTTCGTGTCATCTCTACGCAAAAGGCCAAATAAATTCAGCCTAATGCATAAAGACAACAGCAAAACGTTACAATCGCATTAAAGCGGGTACACGAAAAACTATTCACAGTACACGCAATAAGGTCGAATATCGTTCATTACCATTCGTGTGAAGGTCACCGTAGAAAGTTCCACGGGTCCTCTAGCGGGCAGTCGCGCGCCAACAGCGCCCTCTGAACGACGTGTTCGGAAAACATCATTAAACGAGAATTTTGAAAATATCGTGTAAGTCGCTATTCATTTAGTTTATTAACTACAAAAAAACTAATATAATCTAATAAAAAATAATAACTTTGATATAACAAATGATAATAAAATACTTTTAGCTAATCAATCAACTTTGTGTTGACATATGGAGTAATCCAGGAACCTGATAGTGTAGCCCATAAGCGTGGTTTACGCGGAGGGTTCGAGGGCGCGGCTCGAAGCAGCGCCGGCAGCCACACTTCATTGCGCAGCGCCGAGAGCACTCCCGTCGTGACGCATGCGAGGATCACCAGCTCCAAGTACCAGAGCATACGACCACTACGAAGTGTCAAAATATTTGCAAAATCTTTGATATTATCAGTTTCAGCAAACTCGGTCTTTTCGTCTAGGTCTATTAACTCTTTCTCTTTCTATTCTCGTCTTTCTGTCCTTGTTGTTTTGATCTCTGTTTTCATCTGATGATGTACGTTTCTTTTAAGATTCTCAGTCACTTGTTGGTTTCTTAGGTTATTTCACATTTGCAACATCCACGTGTTACAGTTTACGTCAAAAGTCTATAGGCCTGCTATTTTATTAAAGTAGTTCGATTATATTTTTTTTTGATACAACTTTAGATTTCAGTCACTATCACTAATATAGTTTTATAAAAACACTTTTGCTAAAAAGTTTTTTTTTAATTTTTAAGTTATCACTACAGGTTGTAACGTTTTCCACCTCTCAATTTTTATTTTTTTTTTCTATAACTAAATAATATAAGTAAATTGGCTCATGATACGTCTCGCGGTTAAGATCCATTATTGTTATATTCGTAAGTAACTCAAGTTCTTTTAGAGATTCAGAGGTAACAGTGTTAGAAAGGTATGGTTTATAATAATTACTAAGTATCATAGACATAGACGTTTCCGTTGAAATCACTCTCAGCCCATCCGAAGACAAGCCGTGAGCGCGTCCTTTCAATCCCTCAATTATAACTATAAAATGAAGTCATAAAAGAGAACCGAAAGCAGAGTGGCACCGCCCCGCCACTTTGCCGTGAATTCCTGCCTGACTGATTGAACTTTGCAACAACCACGCAGTCTTATGAACCCTCCGGGACACAACGGAACAGTTAACGTATATGATACTTACGATGCCTCAGCAAATGATCAATTATTAGTTAGCTGTTATTTTTGAATACTATTAATATCGTATATGATCTTTCTTAAGACTAGTATTTCGCTCATTTAATTTGTATTTGAACTTTCTTATAACTAGAGTTACGCTCATATATATTACATTTGATCTTTCTTAGGTACTACACTCATTTCTAATATATGTTACAGTTGTACTTCATTATAACCATTGATTTGTGAGATCAATATAAGTCGCTAGTTTGCATTTCAGTTCAGATATTTCTTAAAAGTACTGTTACGCTTATATATATTACGTGAGATATTTCTCATAGTCGTTGTTTCGCTTATTTGTATCTTATAACGTTTGTTATTCGTAACGAAGATTGGCTTGTGAGACCAACCTAAGCCGTCGATACGCATATCAGTTCGGATCTTTCTTATAATTAATGTTACGCTTATTTCTATCTTATAACGTTTGTTATTTGTAACGTAGATTGGCTTGTGACACCAATCTGAGCCGTTTGCGCCTATCAGTTCGAACGCGCAACCCCTAGGCGGCCGATTATGTTATAAAACCGCACGACACGCACCCAGCAGTCGCTTGTCAAAACTGACCGTGCACTCTACTATGAACATAACGCTAGACGGACAAACAGGCGGACACTACTACATACACCAGAACTTGGGACATAAAATAGCACCACACACCCGTTCACCACACATCGAAGCACAGTTCAATAGTAGAACGCTTATATAAGGTTTAAGTTTAATTGTGTCACCAGTTATATCAACGTCATCCGCCGTACAAGTTTCGCTTACACTACCACAAGACAACAGTAGACATGATATAACCGACCAACGCCACTATAGCGGTTCACCTAAGCCAAACACATTCGGCTCCAGTGATGCAAAGCAACGTTGGGTCGCGCCACCAACATCGGTTATCAGTAGCCCATAGAGCTTACCGAACCCCGACAGTCGCATATCACAATGTTATACGGAAGTTCTCTGTTATACAAGTATCGCTAACGCAATACACGACAACCTTCCGACACAGTTTATCTACCAACACTACTATAGCGGTTCACCTAACCCAAACGCATTCGGGTCCAGTGATGCAAAGCAATATTAGGTCGCGTCACCGACATCGGTTATCAGTAGCCCATAGAGCTTACCGAACCCCGACAGTCGCATATCACAACGTTATACGGAAGTTCTCTGTTATACAAGTATCGCTAACGCAATACAAGACAACCTTCCGACACAGTTTAACTAACCAACACTACTATAGCGGTGGTTCACCTCACTTCAACTCATTATATGTAGCGAACCCTCTACATATTATTTTCCATATCCACTTCAAATACGGTACGGGTCCGCAGACCCGACCGCTCGCATGCCAATTTCCTCTTGAATGCCATATATCATATTTATATTTCATATGCGGTTCGAGTCTTACAGCGCATTATATTTGTTCGTATATCAGTGTATAGGAAGGTTGACTCGACACCGCTGCATCACCACATGCTGCCTCCCTATATATGCCGCGCAACTGTTATGACAACCCGGAACGTCGTACAACATAATATATTTTTTTCTTAAATTCGATATATAATCCTATATACACAATCAGCAGAAGGCCCCTATGCTTCTATCGTTTCCAATTTATTTCATTTCTAAATAAATCCTACTATTTTGACGATTTACGCTCCTGACAATACACGAACGCCTCCCGCTCTCGGCACACTACTCGACGGTTTACGCTCTCGGCAATACACGAACGCGGCCCGCTCTCAGTACGCTACTCGGACGGTTTACGCTCCTGACAATACACGAACTCCTCCCGCTCTCAGCATACTACTCGAACTTTACCTATTTAAAATATGAGATTAATTTATTCATGTTAATTTATATTATATATTTAGATAAATTGATATTCATTTAAATACAAAAGTACTGATCGTTACAAGGTTTTGGGAATTTGGGAAGTTTAAGATTTTAAAATAATACACGTTAGGAAGGGAATGTTTAAATACTAATTTAAATTTATCATTTATTTTAAAGAAGGAACTATTTCGGGTTGCCAGAAACGAAAATGTTTCCAATAGTTTTGCATATAAGAGTTATTTTTTCTACAGATAACACGTAAGTACCGCTTCATTTACGTAAGTACCGCTGCACTTGTCACCTATTCACATTTTTTTATACTTTTGACTGTAACACTTCAAGAATTTATAAACATTGTACATTTAAAATCCGTCCTTACGCCTCCATCAATAAGAGTCCACTCTCAATTTTATTTGGCACAGAGTCAAGGTCACTTAACATAGACAATATCAAAGTACAATTTAAACTAAAATTACATAAATCGCGACACGTAAAAGAAGCTTACGTAAATTTTAAACTGCGCGGGAGTGACACAAGATGGCGGAATTAGGTGATTCCCGCGGGAAAGTGCATGTTGAGGGTGACGTCACTAACCCACCATTGCGGTGGTTGAGCGCGAACTGAACGGGCGGTCTGTTGGCCAAATGCCGCTGCCAAATTTCACAATCTATTCAATACGTAATCTTAGAACCATTTATCTGCTATAGTTTTCCAGTGACATGTGACCAGATCATTGTTATCTCACCTCTTGCATCGACATCTAACTTCGAACATCACCAAAGAAACAAGATAAACGAACAGCCAAACAATGAGTAATCAGAACATGTTATAACAAAATCTCATTGCTATGGCTGCCAGAGTTACATTCAGTTAGATCCTATTCCTTAAAAAAAAGTGAAAATGGTAATCGATGAATCAAATCAATTCAACTGTCGTAAACTTCAATAATTAGAATGAGGTAGATCGATCAAAGTAACATCTGTCGTGGCGCAGAGGCACAAGCGTGCGACTCTAGGAAATGGATTTTTTTATTTCCTTGGTTTGGTAACAATGCAAAGCGCGGCGCTGATCTCCGCCACTCAGCACCCAATTCCTCAATTCGGCGGAAAGTGGAGAACGGAGTGTCTTAACACTAGGTTCCCTTTATCTACCCTGTTATATACGGGATACAGCGTGAAGTTATGTATATATGTATGATCATAGTAATCTAAATAGAAACATCATTCGAGAAAGTATTCTAAAGTGTAAAAAGTAGTGATACCTCACTACATGTCACAACATATAATTCAATGGCTATATTACTGTCAACCCTACGATTTGACCGAATAGGTCTAGGATTATACAACCTGTACTTCAAAGATTCGCTCGCATGTCGTAACTGATAAGCCTTATCGTTATTCAATTGATTATGTTTAAAAATAAACGAATATAGGGTAGCAACATCTTATATTTTTGCTTCAAAATGGTTTTAAAAACGTGGCGCAGAGGAACAAGTGTGCGACTGTAAACGCGACATGTTGTGGGTTCGAGACATACTCCAGTTTGGTAGCAAGGCAAAGCACGGCGTGGAGTGCCGCTACTCAGCACGCAATGCCTTAAATTTGGCGGAAAGTGGGGAACAGAGTGTCTTAACACTAGGTTGCCTCTGCCTACCCTATATGTTATATGCGGAATACAGCCTGAAGTTATGTATGTATGTAAGAATGTAGAAAATATTAGCAGAGCGACAGTAACATAACTTAAGGTTATGTTAAGGGAGAAGCAACGGTCTTTCGCTTAAGAACCATCTTGCCCATAATAGATTATAGAAGAACATCATCTGTACATATTAAAATGCTTTCGTTAAGATCTAAACTGCAACCCATAGAAACCATGAAATAGATAAACAATAATAGATGTGAAAACGTTCGCAACGCAGTAAGCAAGACCAAAATATAATACAAATTTTGAAATGGCAATGGATTTAGTATATATTGTAGCAATTATATTGGGACAGAGTAATTGTTGAGTTCCTATGTGTGTTTCTTCTGGCTTTACTCAGAAGAATTACCTTCCAAGCAGGTATTCGGGCGACATTCTATTAAAAATGTGCTTACAAATTCTATCAAAATCAAAATATTCTTTATTGAAATAGGCTATTACAAGCACTTTTAATTGTCAAGGATGTCAGGAGTGGCTCGGAAAGCAGTTCTGCTGAGAAGGGCCGGTAAGGAACTTCAAAACTATCAAAGTAAGTAAAGGATTTGAATTTGAATTTCAATCTGATTTACTTTCGTTTAATTGATACTAATTACAATGAGACCAAAAACAGAAATTAACTATCGCTTTGAGTATTTAAACATATCCACATGTCAAACTTTCGAAATGCAATAATGCATAAATATTTACATACATACATACATAGCTTCACGCTGTATCCCGCATATAGCAGGGTAGGCAGAGGGAACCTAGTGTTAAGACACTCCGTTCCCCACTTTTCACCGAATTAAGCCATTGCGTGCTGAGTGACAACATATATAGTTACCAATTTCTCTTAAAAAAAAACTACTCAACATATTTTATACCAAAAAATTTTTGGAAAAACACAAATAATTGAATTTACAGCTTCTTTTACGTATTACGGGTCACTTTCATGATATATATATAATAATAATTTAACGTTTACAAAATTGATAAAATAACTTCGAAAAGATTTGGCAATGTACTGACATTTGTGTTTTTAAAATGCCCATATGGTAACGGCCAGAATAATATGCATTCATCATTCCAATGCCAAAGCAGTTTGTAATTTTATTGTTATGTATATATTTTAGACATAATATATTTTTAGACATTATGTATTTAGACATTATGGAGTATTGACATATTTAAAAAAGATAAAAAAAATTGAACGTAGCGGGACTCGAACCCGTGCCTTTCGGAAACCGTCCAAGACCGTCCAATCTCTGATTACTAAGCCATGCGTTCTGCGCTGCGTTCAAATTTTTATGTTTTCTAAATATGATTTGCGTTTCCTAAGTGTGTCATTATCACTTTAAAACTTCAAAAATATTATGTACTATTTTTTTTTTTATTTCGCTTTAATAAGACACCGCGGCGTTGAGTTCCAACACTCAACACATAATGTTTCTATTTCAGATGGAAAGTGATGAACTGAGTGCATTAACACTCGGTCCTATGACTACATACACAGCTATGCAGGAAAAGCGTGTAACTTCAAAAATATACTATCAAAACAAATGTCATATTTATTAATAGAAATCCAGAGGACGAGTCATCAAAATAAATACTGAAGGTAAAACGACGAAACACAGACGTAAGAAAAACTCTAGCAATAAACTGATACCAAAACATGATAATATAATAATTGTTAAAATTTATACAGAAGATACTCTGTGGTTAAGATGTGATAGCAAACAAATCTAACGTACTAAATCAAAAAATAATGTTTTTTTTTAACTTCACGCTGTATCCCGCATATAGCAGGTATAGGCAGTGGGAACCAGAGAACCTAGTGTTAAGACACTCCATTCTCTTTTAACAATTCTGTTCCCCACTTTCCACCGAATTGAGGCATTGCTTGTTGAGTGACGGAACTCAACGCCGCGCTTTGCCTTCTTACCAAACCCAAGAAATGAAAATACTAAATTTTACATTTCCTGGAGTGGGAATCGAACCCACAACCTGTCGTGTTTACAGTAGCGCTTGTGCCTCTGCGCCACGAAGTAAGCGAAATATAAACTCTTATCGCTATTTGACAAGTAATCAAAAGAATATTAAACAATCGCGGAGAAAAGGATTGTATTGACACTTTCTTTCCGGAATTATTATGAAGCTGAATATTAAATTCGAAAGGAATCTATATTTGATAGAATATATACATATATACTCTCTGACTTCCCCGCTAGGGATAAAGTAATAACCTCAGTTCTTTAATGATGGCGCTTCGAACATGCCAGTTGAGTAAAACCACTTCGCCAATATCACGTTGTACGGCAAACACACGAACGAGGATTGATCGGTAAAAAAGAGATAAAGTTACACTAAGATAGAATGTATGTTAAAAAGAGATTTAGTAGCGATACTAAAATCTTGGCCTGTAACAGAACAAAAAACAATGCTAAATTGAGAGTCCATCTCTTTCTGATGTTCTTGATAGAAGAAGAAGCCACTATGACTAAAAAGCCAAGTAAGTTAATAAAAGTTTATCAAAAAAAACTAAAAAACAGTCCTGTCGTGGCGCGGAGGCACAAGCGTGCGACAGTAGACGTGACAGGTTGTGGGTATGATTCCCACTCCAGGAAATGAGATTTTTCATTTCCTGGGTTTGGTAACAAGGAAAAGTGCGGCGTTGAGTTCCGCCACTCAGCACGCAATGCCTCAATTTGGCGGAAAGTGGGGTACGGAGTGTCTTAACACTAAGTTCCCTCTGTCTCCCCTGTTATATGCGGGATACAGCGTGAAGCTATGTATGTATGTATTTATATCTAAAAGTTACAATGCAATGCAGTTTGAATACGCACATTGTTGTATTGTTATATAATGAATAGCAACTTGTTTGTTACTACAACATGCAAAATGAACGTACCCTGTTGTCATTTATTTTTTAAAACTCAAAACATTTGCGTGTAAAATCGTAAAATAACACACATCATCGTAAAGAGCAAAAACGTCGGGTTTTTGAACCAATTCTTCAAATTTATGAATAATGATAAAAGCTAGTTATGTGTTATATATTTGAAATATGATGCTAACGAAGCCCTTTCATTTGACATCCCACACGGTACCAAGGCATGTACATCAAGGATTTTTTTGTTTTTATTCATGACGTAATTGCCTCTAGAGGGCGCCATATTGAAATAAAAGTGACGTCACCTATCTAAATATACTTGGAGTATAAATACCTATCTAACGACACCTTAATTTTATAATTCGGTCCAGGGATTTGGAAGATGTGAGGTAATAAAGAATATTACAAACATACATGATACGCACGAAAAACATCGGACAACATCCTCTGACAGTCGGGTAAAAATATGCTAAAATTATCATTTAAATAATATTCATACAACAAAATTTGTTTGATTGTACCAAAAAGAAATAGATACAAAATATTTTCTAGAAAAACAATATATACTCTATTCTTTTCTAAATGTCACTGTCATAATTTCAAAATGGCCGCGCAAACGTCAAGTCACCCACGTGGCGAAGCTTCCCGACATTTCCCGCGCAATTTATTTCTAGACGTTACATTTGGCGCAGTCGTATTTATAGATGAGGAATGAAGACCGTCTGAGCGCTATGTTTTTTTATTAATAAAAAGTTTTTGTCACACTAAAAATCATAAAATAATGATAATAGTTTCTTTTTTGATTACTGCCATCAATTTTTCTGGAATATGAATTGTCAGTCTATCCTATATTTATAATTAAAAAAATATAATTCAAATCTCAATATTTATTTATATGTATTTTTAAAATATTTAAAAATACAATCGTTTTTATACAGAACTAGATACACGTTTGATATCGTATTGAGTATTTTTAATTAAATTTCCAGTTACAATAAAATTTGACAACAAATTAATAGAGAAAATGGCCCTATTTTTTTTTATTTACAACCAAACAGGAAAAATGACGGCAAAGACTAAAAATACAATTCCAAAAATCCATCAAAATGTATAATTAGACAGGAGGATGACAGACAAAAATTTCACGACACACAGACACTTACACACATATTCATACACATACAGATGAGTCACGCACACAAATACACGCCGACCTCATTGTAAATGCCAACGAACTCTTGTTTCTTTTTAAATATTTAGACATATATAATTTTGTTGTTCTGAAGCTTTGGCAAAAGCTACTCCTCGATTCAGGCCATGCTTTTTAAGTTTATCAAACTTTCACATACTGGCTAATCTAATCACATCTGTTATTTATTGTACTACTGTAAGATCATATCTTATCTGTGCAAATCTTTTCGCGTTTTTTCGCATATTGTGGATACAGATAATCTAAAGACAAATTACTCCACTCTCTGCTTTCAGCTCATTCAGGCATTGCGTGCTATATCATGAATTATACTAAAATAATTTATTTAACTAGAATCTTATTAATAGACCAATATTTTCCAACGAGTGTATTTTAAATACGTCTAAACCTAGAAATGTGTTATGTGACATTTGGTGGGTCTCAGAGAAAAAACTCCTTACCAATCCATGGATTCACCGTGCGGGTGTCGGGCTCATCGCGTTACAGAGAGAGGAGTTTGGAGAGTGCCTGGGACTTACGACCCAACGTGTAGGTTTAAGGGGCCCCTTTAAAATGCAGTTTTCCATTAAAAAAATCGTATATGTATGTTTTTTTATTTTACCTATGAATTAAAGCCTGTACTTAATAAGATATTATTCATATAATTAAAATTAGTCTTAAGACCAGAAACACAAAGATGGATATCCAAATTTGTGCAGAAGTATCACATAACCCTAGTTAATACGACGACAACGAGTTCATTGTGAACGTAAAAAGAAAACACGAAATCTGATAACGTCACAATCAAAGCAATTTTCAGAAAGACTTCACGTGAAAGCAAAGAATACAAAACCATTCTAAAAATAGACAACGTGAACGTATACGAACGTCATATGTAGTTGTATCTGTTGTTGCTGTACTTAGTTTAATAATAACAATATAAATTAAAAAAAAAATAGAAGAATATTCCTTAAAAAAAATTTATGGCCTTCCATTAATTTCTTCTGTTTAGCTTAGTTATATAAAAGCGCATGTGTTATTGAGTGAGTGACAAACGTACACGCGAAACTACTGCACATAGAGGGGTGGAATTTTGACATATATACTCCTTGGGGTGTGCCTAGGGCACTAAAAGAGGATTTCTGGAAATTCCAGAGATATTGGGAAAAAACTAGATTTTACGGGAATTTACACAAAATTCCGTAAAATCGTAACTTAGCCGCGGTAAGTTTCAGCTATAAGTAATGAAAGAAATCAGTACCCACGTATATTATGTTGCCAACACAGAAATAATGTTTAAATAATAATAATTTAACTAACACAGTGCCTTCAAAAAGAGAAATATGATCACTCACCGATTTAATATTTTCATAATCCTTGATATCCAGGATCTTTCTTCTGGAAGACGGAGTTTCGGGACTGGAATCTTCTGTGGACTCGCTGATGGTGCTTTCTGTACTGGTTTCCATTGACTTCACACCGTCTGCGTCATCTTCGTTCTTTTCTGTTCTCTTCTTTAAGAAGTTTTCGTGTTCAAAGGTCTTGTTCTCAAAACCAGTGCCACTTGGAGATTCTATATCATTTTCGAGCATTATTCTATCTTCTTCTGAATCAATGTATTTAATTGATTTTTTACCATCTTTAATCTTAAGAGCATCCTCGTTTGTTTCCGCTTTGTGTTTCGGAGTAGCTCCGGACGCTATTGGCTGAGATATTTGTATGTAGGAAGCAAAGTTTGTTGTGTGTTTTGGTGTCTTTGTCTGTTTCTCTATATCTGATTTTAAATCTTTAATTTTAACTTCTGGACTATTGCGTACTTTTTTACGATCTGTATAATCTAAGTCACCATTTTCAACTTGAATAACCGTTGATTTCTCTAGTATTTTACCTATTGGGTTATTAGGGTCCAATTGACTTTTGATGCTAGCTAATCTTTCGGATGGAAGTTTTGCCGTTAGTGACACGGACATTGAATTGTTTTTATCTACAGACGGCTTAGCTAAGGATACAGGCTCGGATATAGTTTTACTCAGAGTCAAATCTGAGTTTGAGTTAGATCTAGATTTAGGGGATCCTTCCCACCTATGACTTAGACCATTCTTTTCTACATATGGCAAGTGAACTGGCACGGGTTGGTCATCTTTAGAATTAATTTTAGTATAGCCGACGCTCCCATTCTCACAATCCTTAAGCTGATTGAGATATTGTTCTACAGTTTTAGAAGAATATCGCGAATCGTTCGCAGGTAGCTTAGTCACTGTCATCTTGGGGTCGAACCGCTTCCGTATTTCCGATACGGAAGGCACCTCATTACCATTGCTGTCCTTCACACCGTTGGACATTGAGTTCCGCTTGCTGTAGCTTGGAGTCGGCGAGCTTTCCTTATATCTTCTGCCTTCAGGTTTCTGGTTGTCGTAAAATTAATACTTAGCGATAATGATATATTTTATGAAAAGAGCGCAATGTGATTGTGTGTTAGTTCTAACAACTCCGCACATGCGCTGACCATTTAAGGATCGCTGCTACGATGCTATTAAGGGGGCCGAGCGAAAGGTTTCAATTCGAAGTTGGCACCAACTATTGGGAGCAAGCGCTAACTTTGTCGATTTTAGGTTAACTTTTGATAGAAAGCGTTAACGTTTGAGAGTATGTACAGGCTCAGGCTCCTTTCGGGCGGCGCGTGATTCTATTGGAAGCTGGTTCTGATGGCTCGCTTAGTGCGATGGTTAAGAACATAAACACACAACACACGCGCACACGGCTTTGTTTACCTGTGAGATTATGATATGTACATATATATGTATGATATTATAATAAATATGTGTAGTGTAAATCATCAAATGTTATTTTTCTTTAAATAAGGTTAATAGAATAAATTTTCTGCAACAATCCTTCAAGAAATAATCATTCTAACATGGAGTATGACTGGGATATGACTCATGGGAATATTCCTATACTTAGAATGATCGTATGATGCTAATTTGTTCAATTATGGTCTAAGTTATCCTACATAAGTTAACGTAATAAGTAAGCTAAAATTTAAATCTAATATTGAGAAATTAAATATTATAAATACATAGATGAGATTAAATAAAAGATATTAAGTATATAACCAGTCTAATGTCGACGTCATACAATTCAATTAACGACATTAACGAAGGTTAAATCCTTCAGTGGTTGCACATATGCTGAGTACATAAATCAGGTAAGAAATAATATAACTAGATTGTTTGTCTATTTGTATACTAAAATTGTCTGTCTGTATACTAAAAAAAAAACATATGAATTAAAGAGAATTCATATTAAGATACCGAAACTGATTGATGCAAATGAAAAAGATATGATGGCTGATAATTTAAGAGCAACAACAATCCCACAGATAAACAAACCAATATAGACAACTTAAGTGAATTATAATAACAGTAGAAGTAGCGCCATTTCGAGGAAACTGCAAGATAATAATCCTGAA
The DNA here is from genome assembly GCA_033558755.1 of Philaethria dido. Taxonomy (NCBI): domain Eukaryota; kingdom Metazoa; phylum Arthropoda; class Insecta; order Lepidoptera; family Nymphalidae; genus Philaethria; species Philaethria dido. Next base: position 164,590 of record JAKGSA010000830.1, on the reverse strand, counting down.
TTCCATAGCGTTACTCATACATGGCGTACAAAAAGTGTGAATTACCTCAGATATGGTGGCCGCTGAGTTCCTCGGCTTACGGGACCTGCAGTCGGACGCCGGCGGTCTGCCGATGTCGTTTGATATGGACTTCGACCGAGATATTTCCCCATAATTGTTCTGACTTTGCTGCTGAATCCTCTGCGTCAATGGTACGTAGTTCGCTGGCGAGTATTTGTTGTACAACTCCGCGGGAGACATCGTGAGCGCCGCCGTACTTATTATATTCCTCTTCCCTCTAAGATCTGATGTTCTAGAACTTTCGCTCCTAGTTGTGGACACATCGCGGGATCTAGACTCACTTCTATCAGATCTATATCGACTTGAGATGCCGCTGTCCGAGTCTGTGACGCTCGGAGCTCGAGAACTTCTGGAGTATTCTACGAGAGAAGTTTTTCTTTCTCTCTTGCCATCGACTTCGCTGTATCTTGATCTGTATTCAGTTGTTCTGTCTCCATAGCTGCTTCGTAGTGTGGACGTGACGTATGTGCCGCTGCTGGTTCTGTAATATGGCTTATCGATGCTGGACGAGGAGGTAAGGGAGGATCGGTAGGATCCGGTGAGAGTGGAGGAAGTCGGGGTGTACCTAGAAGGAGAGACGACAGGCATTTTGGCTTATTTCAATTCCTTTTCAATCTGGACGGGCGCTTTCTTTGCATTATGTTACCTGCAACAATATTTTGTTTTTAATATGAGGTGGTTTGTTTATGTTGAGTTATTATCTGTTTCATACAGCAGTTAACGATCTTGAAAATATTCCAGGCATGACGTCATTTATTTCAAAATTTTGGCAAAGATTGAATATCGGCGTCTAATTTTTTTTATAAGTCCATGGTTCTAATCCTGAATGGTCTATATTTATGATCGAAAAGTGAATTTTGTTTATATAATCTAAAGTGAATATTTAGAAGCCGACTTAAAAAAAACAACCTTTTCTTGATCTCAATTTGATTTTTTTTACGTTACTACCAAAACCAATTTTAGGTAAACCAATTTTGATGATTAGTTTTTATATGATAGCTAGTGCTTCTAATATGGCCTCATTTAAATTTAATTAAGATCTAACGAGTAGTTTTTGAGTTATTTGTAATATATTATGTACCTTTATAGTGCAATTTATGTAAAAACCGTTTTCTTTCTTACAATCTTAATAATCTAAAACTAGCACAAACGGTTTTCATGAAAGTGTACTTAAGTGGTTTACCTAATACTTCCAAATTCAATAATCAGATAAGAGATGATGACGTCACGAGTTACTAGAGCTGTATTAGTTACAAAGTTTATATTGCTTTAATTACTTTTCACTGTACTAATGTACTAACTTTTTTCTTCACGCTGTATCCCGCATATAGCAGGGTAGGCAGAGGGAACCTGAGAACCTAGTGTTAAGACACTCCGTTCTTTTTTAATATTTCCATTCCCCACTTTCCGCCGAATTGAGGCATTACATGCTAAGTGAACTCAACGCAACGACTGTAAACGTGACAGATTGTGGGTTCGATTCTCACTCCAGGAAGTGAAAATATCAAATAATATTTAGTATTTTAATTTCCTTTCCGGAAAGTGGGAAACAAAAATAAAAATCGTTCTAATATATATGATTAAATATTGTCCCTTTAATTTAAAATATTAATCTTTCTAATAGATAACAATAAACTTATTGTTTTTTTTTAGTTTCACATTGTATCCCGCACAAAGCAGGGTAGGTATAATGTAATTAAGTACGTAAGGGCAATTTCTCCCACAGGTAGAATTTGGGGAATACCCTAGCATTCCTATTGGGGAATCCCAGAAATATACAATAACAGTAGACTAGAGTTAGACGCTTACTGCCTTTATTTAAATAAAATTTTTATATAAGTATTCTTAGAATAGAAACAAGAAATCTTTTTACTATCAATAAACTTAGGCAATAGCCTTTATTATTTGATTTACATATAACGTAGCTACAGATACAGAAAAAAAATAACAGAATACAAATGTTTACAAATTAATAAGTTATGTCTAAAAAGGATCTTTTCCAGAAATCCCTTGAAAAGGAGAAAGTTAATGGCAAAAAGAAACTATTTGGTTAAATTATTATTAATGATTTAATAATTTCAATAATTTTGCCAAATCGCTTATTATTGCATATTAAATGAAAATATAGAAATATTGTATAATATAAACTATTGAACCGATTATCATGAACTTTTTAAAAAAAATATTTCAGCAGACATAATTGTTTGTCAAAAAAAATGACAATTTAGTTATAACGCATATACGCTCTGTACGCTAAAGTAGTATGGAATAACATTGACCACGAGCAAAATCGCAGGTAACAGCTAGTAATAATTAAAAATCATTTGCCTACACAAATTATATTTTTATGTAATAAGTAGAACGATACCCGATATCTATATATAAATACGTGAGGCAAAAACTTTGGATTCCTTTTTACGAAAATTACGCGGACGGAGGAGCATGAAATTTGGCACACTTATAGTTTATATAGAGAAGGAGTGCAGAATGCTAATATTTTTTTTAAATAATGCATAAAAATATATTAAATTAATAAAATAAATATTACACACAGTATCACGATCCATGTTCATACGAAATGACATATACTCGTACGTCACTACGCAATGCGTTAATAACGCATTTACACTAGTTTATATAATAATAAAAACGCCTAATGGGATAGTAACTAAGTGAACACGCGAAGATTGTGGATTCGAACCCAGGGGAATGTTGGTAGAACAGTGGCGATGAGCTCCAGAAACAACTGAAACAGCTATACGCTTTTACCCACATAGCAGGGTAGTAAGATAGAATATACATACATACACACATAGCTTCACGCTGTATCCCGCATATAGCAGGGTAGGCAGAGGGAACCTAGTTTTAAGACACTCCGTTCCCCACTTTCCGCCGAATTGAGGCATTGCGGGTTGAGTGGCGGAACTCAACGCCGCGCTTTGCCTTGTTACCAAACCCAAGAAATGAAAATACTAAATTTTACATTTCCTGGAGTGGGAATCGAACCCACAACTTGTCGCGTTTACAGTCGCACACTTGTGCCTCTGCGCCACGACAGGCGTTTAAATATAATCATTCCACGAATTGAACCTGGAACCCATCGCGTTTACAGTCACGCTATCCGACTACCAGGATGACCTCTAAAATATTATTAATAATTTCCTAAGTATTATACATATATTAAAATGAAAATATGATTATGATGCTCAGCGTGCAAAGTGAATCATAAAAAGTGCAAAGGCTAATTGTAATATGATTTAAATATATTTTGCTATGAAGCCTGTCGTGGCGCAGAGACACAAGCGTGCGACTGCAAGTAAGCGACAGGTTGTGGGTTCGATTCCCACTCCATGAAATGAATTTTTCATTTCCTGGGTTTGCAACAAGGCAAAGCGCGGCGTTGAGTTCCGTTACTCAGCGCAATGCCTCAATTCGACGGAAATGTTAAAAGAATGGAGTGTCTTAACGCCATGTTCTCAGGTTCCTGCTGCCTACTGTGCTGTTGCGGCTATGTGCATGCCACAGCGTGAAACTTAAAAAAAAAACACAAAAACAGCGTGTGACTGTAAACGCGACAGGTTGTGGTTCGATTCCCCACTCCAGGAAATGGAATTTTTCATTTCCTGGGTTTGGTAACAAGGTTAAGCGCGGCGTTGAGTTCCGCCACTCAGCACGCAACGCTCAATTCGTCGGAAAGGGGGAACGAAGTGTCTTAACACTAGGTTCTCTGCCACCCTGCTATATGCGGATACAGCGTGAAGCTATGTGTATGCATAGTTAAACTTAAAAAAAAGTGAAGGTTCTCAATTTGCTCGTATTTTTTTTTATGTGGGTTACAGCATAACTTTTTAATGAGTGACCCAATTTTATTGACTCTTTTTTATAAGATATCTAGTGCTTTTGATGTGGTCCCATTTAAACATAGTTAGGTGGTACTGACGAGTAGGTTTTGCATTATATACAATAATTTTTTACTTATTAGTATATTTATTTGTTAAAGTATAGTCTATTTTCTGTTTGTTGACGCGTTAATAACGCGTCCTAGCAACATATGTATATGTCACTTTATATATAAACATGGATAGTCAAACCATGGTAGTGTGAAACATTTTTTTATTTTATATATTTTTTATGTATTATATTAAAAATATACTATCATTCTGCACTCCTTCGCTATATAAACTACAAGTGTGTCAAGTTCCATGCTCCTCCGTCCACGTAATTTTCGTAAAAAGGGTACAAAGTTTTTGTTTCACATATTGTTGGCGTCAATCGGCCAGCTATACACATATATGCAATAAATCACAATTACTGTCATTCGCCTTTTATTCTTAGAACATTTACATTTGTTTAAAATACTAAATGTCCTTCCTCCTTAGTCTATCTGTGACAACTCAGTATGAATCAAAATTTTAAATATAAATAAAAACTTCTTGTTAAATAGCTTCATTTATGTGCAAAAATCATAAAACTGAACATGCCTTCATCATGACCGTTTTTTGCAATATAATTCATATATAAATAAATTGTATTTACTCTTATTATGAAACTCTAATATTTATTTAAAATATTAACACATATGACAAACTGTTGAGCCAATGAGATAATTTCTCATTAGTGCAAAATAGTTATGAGAATATATTTACAAGTTACATTTTAGGATAAAAATTGAGTTATTACTGAAGGCATACATAGTTTACACTGTATCCCGCATATAGCAGGGTGCAGAGGAACCTAGTGTTAAGACACTCCGCTCCCCCACTTTCCTGAATTGGCGCATTGCGTGCCGAGTAGCTGAACTCAACACAGTGCTTGTCCTGCTACTCTCAAACCCAGGATATTAAAAATTCCATTTCCTGGAGTGAAATCGAATCCACAACCTGTCGCGCTTTTACAGTCGCACTACTTTATGAAGTTAAATATTAATTAATAAATTTTAAGGTTATTAATAATAAAAATAGTATGAATATGTTGTGATCTTTGGATTTTACAGTTAATGAAAAAATATATATATATATATATATATAAGTATTGTACACTACACACTTGGTCTTTATCCTTTTGGCAATATGCAAATTACTTCAAAAGAAAATCATTGCCAAAAATAATTACCTTAAAAAGAAGATAATAAAATAGAACATTACACTAATTACATAAAATTAGGCTTTCATATTATTTATAAAAAAATTGTAACTAAAGATAAAGAATGATAACAATCTAAATTCTTCTAAGAATTTAATTCAGTAATTGTGTTCAATTACTAAATAAGAGATAAATAGAGTGGGTGGTATTTTTTTCAATATTCTCTCTCCCACATTCTTTCTAATAATCAAAATAGAAACTCCACAGTATTTAGGCTGTATACAAAATTGCATTATACATTTATTTTTTTATATATAATCTGTCGAAAACGTCAAATGTACAGAAAAAGATGTTTACCAATTACCATGACTATTTTATGGGAGTGTGTCAAGGTCATGAGTTTATCATTGATCCGAGTTTCAGGGGACAATGGTCAGAAATTCCTATATTTTATATCCAGCAGTTGAAATCTGACACCAGCGCAGTCAAGGCCGCGAGGGTCTACTTTCACCATAATCCGCGGATTCACCACACACCCGAAATACACCAACGGTTTTATTTTTAGCGACTCCAAATAAGATTTTGCATGACACAGGCACAGCGCTACACTAAACTTACATACACTTTACATTTTTCCCCATCATATTACACATGTAAATGCGAATCGATAAACTAAACTGCATTAGCGTATATAATACGGGATACTCACGGTATAAAAGTAATTCTTGTTTTTGTTTGAAGCGGTAACACAGTCCTATAACACACACGTCTCACAATGTCCTAGTTACTTTCGTTTGTAAATTGTTGGAAAATGGAGCGTAAATGTCGAATAATATTTTTCTTTGGGCTCTCATGTAATTTTAGAAGTCTCCATCGCGTGACGTCAGACAAATTGTTGGCAATCCTATTTTCGTTGCTTCCGCGGTGGTTTCTTTAAGGATTATAATCCTTCTTGCTTTTAAAATAAAGAGTAGTGTATGTGTGTGACAGTTAACTAATGTCGCGGGGCTGCCATATTGAAATAATATGTTTTCTGTCCTTCTCTAACGTATGGAATGTGCCAAAATATTGTATGTTCTCTCTCTTTCTTTCGTGTGTTAATTTGCAAATGACGTAATAAATGAGTCATTCGTCAGCTGAGTCAATTTTATTTTATAAAATTAAAAATGTGTTATTTATTTATTTATTTATTAATTCTCGTAAAATAAGATAGAATAATATTCTGGTTTTATATTTTAATTTTTATTGTACTAATTTCAATTATATCTTGATGTGACAGGTATAATAATTGATATTTAATCTGTATACGTTTCAATATTGAATATATGTTATTAACTTCTTAAATTAAAAAAATGTACTTTTTTTAGATACTTACGTATATATTATTAAAGATAATATAAATTTAAATAAAATAATATTTTTTGTCTGTGTATTTAAAACAGTCATTCTACTTGACACAAGATGGCAGTATCTCAATATATTACTCATACTAGATGTCGCGCGCGCAAGTTAAAAAACATTTTTAAACAACTAAATCATTTTTTTTGTATAATTTCTAATAATTTAAGACGCAGTGAGACAGCGTGCGATTGTTAGTGTAACTGGTAATGGGTTCGATTCTTACTCGGGGTTATGATATGAAAATAAGTGAAACATATTTTCATTTCTCAAAATCAAAAATCTAAATCAAAAAATTCTATATTCAAATAGGCTGTTACAAGCACATTAACAGCCTATTATTTACAAAATATGTCAGTCGCGTCAGTCCTAACGGAAGCTGCCGGAGTGGAAGGCAGTTCTGCTGAGAAGAGCCGGCAAGAAGATGACGATGATGAGCCTCTCGACTCCCGGGTGAGTGTCAAAAGCATTTAACTCCACACATTGATATCATTATAGTATTATTGGACAGAATATTATACTTTTTTCAATAATATGTTTTTAATCTTAACTTTAAATTGTTGAAGTGGCAGGTCTGTAATTATTTTATTATATATACCTTGTAAAAAAATGATTTATTGACTTTTCTGAGACGAAAACTAGGTGTAATTAGTTTATTTTTCCTTCTTGTATTGATATCGTGTTTGAATTGTGGACATTTTTGCGCACAAATAAAATGTTATTGAAAATAAATTGTGACGCATGATATAATATTAAGTGATTTCATTTCCAAGCTCTTGTAACGAGGCAAAGCGCGGCGTTGAGTTCCACCTCTCAGCACGCAATGCCTCAGCATTGCGTGCTGACGAATATTTAGAGAATAAAAACAAAGAGAATATGTAAATAAGCGCAGTCGAGAAACGAGTAACGACTGGTGTTATAGTACATACATACATACATACATAGCTTCACGCTGTATCCCGCATATAGCATGGTAGGCAGCGGGAACCTAGTGTTAAGACACTTCGTTCCCCACTTTCCGACCGAATTGTGTTTAGTGGCGGAACTTAATCCCGTACATTGCTTTACCAGAGCGAAGAAATTTAATACCATTATTCGCGCTAGTGGGAATCGAACCCACAACCTATATTTACAGTCAGACGCTGTCCCACTGAGTCATAATGGCTTTAATGTTTTAGACGAACAATTTCGTCACATCCTTTCTATTAACATTGTTACGACTCTTTTTTAAGTTTTTTTTTAAATTTTGTACCATTAAATAATAGTCCCAATAAGCCAGGTGCGAAATGGAGTGAAAATTAAAAAAAAAAAAGAAATAAATAGGTATATTGTATTGAAAGTTAATCCTACCCTATACAATGCACCCTTTGTGTGTTTTTTGTCGCGCGTTTTAAAAAAGTTGTGCGAAATCTGCTCGGTTGTGCTTAAAGAGGACTTTTTTGACCTCGAATTTCGCAAAAAAACTTTTTGTACTTTGAAATTAACAAGGAATTGATCAGAAATAGATATAAAGTTAATTAAATATAGAGAAGTAGTGTCCAGACACTCCATTCTTTATTTTTGATAGTTTATCTATATATTAAAACGTCAAACGAAAACTTCTTTACGAAAATTACGCGCAAGGAGGAGCATGAAAGTTGGCACACTTATAGTTTATATAGCGATATATATGTTTGACATATTTGTTTATTTAAAGTGATATATATGTTGCCAGGCAACGCGTTGTTAACACGTCGACGGGGCCACTAGTAGTGTTAATCACACATTTAGCAAATGATAAATAATTTTAGAAAACGTATAAAAAAGTAAGTATAAAATAATAAATCGGAACAAATGTATAAGAATTTTGACATTGCTAGAGAACGCATGGCTTAGCGGTTGGAGCGCTTGGACAGTAAGCAAAAGGCACGGGTTCGAGTCCCAAAAATTTGAACCCAGCGCGTTCATATTTATATTTATACGTTTTCTAAATATGTACTCCATCCTTTATTATCAGTTAAATTAATCTATATATGATTACGTGAAGCAAAAACTTTGTACCCCTTTTTACGAAAATTACGCCGACGGAGGAGCATGAAACTTGGCACACTTATAGTTTATATAGCGAACGAGTGCATGACAATATATTAAATTAATAAAACAAATGTAACACAGGCTACCATGGTTTGGCATCCATGTTTACATAAAGTGACATATACGTTTATGGGCAACGCGTTGTTAACGCGTCAATGAGGACACTAGTATAGAAAAATAAGAGATTATGCTTGTATTTTTACAATATTTTTTTTTTATTTGTTGTACTTTCGAATATAACTGTGTTATGCGAATATACATGTTGAAAGAGGTTTAATTCATTTATGTTATTTTATTTTAATACTTTATTATAGTCTTAATTCATAGCTTCACGCTGTATCCCGCATATAGCAGGGTAGGCAGAGGGAACCTAGTGCTAAGACACTTCGTTCCGCACTTTCCGCCGAATCGAGGCATTGCGTGTTGAGTGACGGAACTCAACGCCGCGCTTCGCCTTATTACCAAACACAGGAAAATGAAAAATTCCATTTCCTCCAGTTCCTCCAGTGGGAATCGAACCCACAACCTGTCGCGTTTACAGTCGCACGCTTGTGCCTCTGCGCCACGACATACGTTAAGTCATTAACTATTAAATTATATTTTTAATACAGGTAATAAATAAAAAAACAGAAATGGATGTATTTCTTTTATTTTCAATATACATTATACGAATGATAACATTTCAAATTCTTCAGTCTTTAAGAAAGTATAGAAATTCATTTCATGTTTCATGTAATAAAAAAAGAAAATTGACTAAAAATTAACATTATTACGAATATCTCAAAAACTATTCTATATATATTAATAGAACCACATCAGAAGCACTAGCTATATCGCACCTTTAGAATTATTATATATTTAGGGACCTTATCACAAAAAACATGATTTTGATTTTTTGCCTCGCGTTTCGAGGAATTAAGACAATAATCTTTATCGACTATGATTATAACAAGAATATAAATTAAAATATAATTTAAAAAAAACATTTTTAGTCAAAAATCTTAAATGTGGAAATTTATATTGACGTTTCCCAAAAAATTATATTTTTTAAATAGGTCACTATAAGAGCCGCATTGTCGACTAGTCGCCAGTAGCTCAGTTGTCGGCGACTATAACTTACTATAGTTTAAATGGGTAGTTACACACTTGGTCGTCAGTCGCAATGAGTCGCCCGGGCAACTCGACGACTCGGTCGCCGGCGACCAATAGAAGCATGGTTTTAAATAGAAACGTTCACACTGCGAGCAACTGTCGTAACGACCAAACACCACTCACAACAATGACTAAGTCTTTCGACACTCAAAAATGGAAATAGAATCAGTACAGTTATTCGAAATTTATCGAATTCCGAATATGCTAATCGTAATAATAATATACTTGTATTTTCTGTGGCTCAGCTAGTCTTCTAGTCCTAGTTGCGATATGTTTTGGTCGCCGGCGACCGTGTTGCCCGTGTGGCGACTAGTCGACAGTGCGTATAAGCTCTAATTCTATAGGTGCGATATATATATAAACAAATAATGAAAACACACTCCTCATTTTTTGAAATTCGGTTAAAAATATTTTATAATAAACAAATATATAAAAGAGAATAATATATTTTTATGTAGCTTAAATTCTTTCTTCGGGATAACATATTTGCGGACATTTAAGTCTAAATAGAAGAATATTAGTTTCATGTCGGGTTTTGCTTACCAGGGCGGGAAAATTAAAATTACTTGAATGTAATAATTCCCTCAAATTGGAATTGAATCCGCGACCAAACTTAAATTAATGGAAAAAATATATTATTTTAATTTAAATACGTAAATAGAACTATAAACTATAGATATATTGCATATAATTGGGTTACAAAAAAATAGTTTTGACAGTTACCACAGATTGTGAAGTGTTGAAGAAATTTTAAAATTAAAAAAATAAATAATAAATTATTATAAAAAAAGTTATATGCAATATATTTTGTTAAAAACATATAATATATTTATTACAAAATGTATAATTTTCTGATTTAAATAAAATTAATTTATTAATATTTTTATTATAAAAGTATTAAATCCTTATTGTATTAGTTTAGTCAGTTAGTCAGTATTGTTAGTTTTAATGAAAGATACTATATAATATTTTTTCCATTAACTATTGGGTTTTATTACTCAATCTATTTTTATTTTTATTCTGCTTTCAAAGAATAAAAAAATAACAGCTTTCTTAAAATATTATTTAAAACAAATATACACAGAATTTATGATTGTAATCACCAACATTTTCCCGCCATTTCATCATTCAATATGGCGGATCTGTCATCTGACGCATGTCAAACACTATAATGCCTTAATTAACACAGATATACAATTCAAAACATTATTAAAATTAAAAAGGTAAGAGAAGAAGATTTTTTTTCTTTTCATGATCAGCATCCTCTGTCGTCGGCCAGGAGAAAGATTAACCCAGGCTTCTTACAGTCTCTCCCAAGTGTTGTAATACAGTACTATACAACCTACTACCTCACCCCGCCGGCGACGTGGCTGCACCTTCAGTCTTCTTCCACACCGGAATTGAACCTAGAATCTTCTCACTGCAACCTACATCTAACCGTATACTTAAAACTAAAGAACCCTAACGATGCTTGATTTTATATAGTTGGCGTTTATTTTTGTTCCTGCCAGTTCGATTTTGCAATCGAAATGACAGAAATATACATTTTTATCTTATAACTACTTAAGTCTATTTACATTTGTTTTTTTTTTATTTCCAAAAACCTTGCCAAACTAAAAAATTAACATAAAAGCAAAATATAAATCTAGACTACAGATAAAAAATAAAAAAAAACATAAAAAAATGAACCGAAGAGGCGTCGAATTCCCACCACAACTTGCCCGCGTATCACCAAACTTGTGGGTAACGCTTCCAGACTAAACTGTCGCACGACTTCGTTAATGTTCGCAACAAGACACTTATGTCGTGACGCCATGCGACGGAACAGTCGCAGTCACGTCTCACCGTCTTAAGCGCACAAGTTTGGATGTACGGGTTTCAGTTGAGGCGGCTAAAGCTAAATTAACATCTCCAGAAGATATCTTTGCTTGGAAATGCTAAATAAAAAAAAGAAAACAACAAATTATTAAAAAAAAATAAGAGACCAGTCGTGGCGCAAAGGCACAAGCATGCGACTTAAAACGCGACATGTTGTAGGTTCAATTCATTCCATTAAATGAAAATATTAAAATTGTATTCAGTATTTTCATTTCCTCGCTCTGGTAACAAGGCAAAGCGCACCGTTGAGTTCCGCCACTCAGCACGCAATGCCTCAATTCAGCGGAAAGTGGGGAACGGAAAAGTTAGAAGAGAACACTAGGTTCTATAGTTCCCTCTGCCTACCCTGCTATGTGCGGGATACAGTATGAAGCTAAAAAAAAAATTGGCAACACAATTAAAAAAAAAAATAAACAAGGTATGGAAATTTACATTTATTTATTACAATACTAAAAATATGATAGCTATCTAAAAAACATAAATTAATATATTTTGGGGGTAATAATAAAAAAAATATATTACCCCCAACTTAAATACTTGCCTTGTCGCTTACCAAGTTATTCCACTTTAGCCTTTGTATATCTCTCTCTCCACTTTAAATATATCTGGTCAGAAGAAACCCCTCAACATTCCACTGGATTCCAGGGCATGGTGAGGAGTTTCTTCTCTTCTCTCCTCTCCTTTATAACCATGTATCATCTTTATGTCCACTCGTGTTATAATCCTCCTGAAAACAGAAAAAGTACAATATGTAATATTTATATTGTTTATTAGCTTCATGCTGTATCCTAGCGGGGTAGTCAGAGAGTACGGCGCTAAACGCCGTGATTTCTACATGCTTTATATACATATGTAACTAAAATAAGCAGGAAGCGAAGAACATAGTTTTTTAACAGTAGGTCCTCTATGTTAAGGTTGAGAAGCTTAAACATACATACATACATACTCGTATATAGCTTCACGCTGTATCCCGCATGTATCAGCTAGTGTTAAGACACTTCGTTCCCCACTTTCCGCCGTATTGAAGTAGATAATTTTTTTTTTTTTTTGACAGACAGTTGTGTCAGTCAATTTTTTTTTAATAAACAGTATCCTATGTCCTGTTAGATATATTTAAGGACATGTGTAGAAAGTTTCATGACAGTCGGTTGGGTAGTTTTGGCGAAAACTTAAATCCACATTTATAATATTAGTAGAGATTACCATTATTCTAAGTGTATCGAATCCACAACCATTCGCGTTTACAGTCTCACTATCCCACTGTGCCAAGATACCCTAAATATGGTGCGAAAGATGTTTAACAAAAGATGTTTAAAAAAGTTTACTTTACCCCAAAACCGTTACCGGAAGTCATTTTTTTTGTAAAAAAAATCTTTTAAGTCGTCACAAATGACGTTTTGATTTTTTTATTATTTTTTTTAAAGAATACTGTTTAAGATTCTCACGTATTGTGTTTTATGACAATGATATAGTAATATTGATATTTCAATGCACGCATTACCTCAATTCGGCGGAAAGTGGGGAACGGAAATGATAAAGAGAACGGAGTGTCTTAACTTAACATGAAACTAGAAAAAAACCTCTGTCGTGTCGTCAGAGGCAGATGCGTGCGTGAACGCGAACGTATAAACGCGACAGGTTGTGGGTTCGATTCCCACTCCAGGAAATGGAATTTTTTATTTCCTGGGTTTGGCAACAAGGCAAAGCGCGGCGTTGAGTTCCGCCACTCAGCACTCAATGCCTCAATTCGGCGGAAAGTAAGGAACGGAGTGTCTTAACACTAAGTTCCCTCTGCCTACCCTGCTATATGCGGGATACAGCGTGAAGCTATGTATGTATGTAACTAGAAAAAAAAAAACTAAATCCAACCAAACAGGTGTATCGCGAAAAGTTTCGTTACAACGTTAAAAAAGTTAAAAAAAAAAACATTTTTTTTCTTAAAAAAAAAGACAAAAACCCCGTGAGAGATCGAACAGAACAGATGTACGCAAGTACAATGGTGGTTCCTTTTTTTTAATAGAAACGTTAAAAAAAAATGCCGTTCGGTTCAGTTCACGATACAGTTAATTTGGTTCTCTTTATTTTTGTTAAACAATAAATGTAATTATTGATAGTAAAGTCGATTCGAGTCGATTTTTTATCCAAAATAAAAAATAATTTAGAGGAACCGGAAGCTGCGTGTTGTAGCTTTGGATGAGTTTTTTTTTACTTATATGGCAATAATAAAAACTTACTTTTACTATCTACGTCACGTCACTTAGGTCCTCTACGTCACTAAATGAAAGTAGCTGTCACACACAACAATTATATTTTTTTTTAGCTTCACGCTGCATCCCGCATATAGCAGGGAAGGCAGAGATAGCCTAGTATTAAGACACTCCCTTCTCTTTCAACAATTTTGTTGCGTTGTTCTCAAGTTATCTCTGCCTTCCCTGCTATATGCGGTATACAGCGTGAAGTTAAAAATATTAGAAATCAAGTTAAAAATAACCTTACTAATATTATAAATACGAAAGTTTGTGTGTATGTATGTTTGTTACTCTTACACGCAAACACTACTGAACATATCTAGATGAAACTTTACAGTAATATAGTTTATACAACAGAATACCACATAGACTGCTATTTATAAAGATTTTGTGTAATATTTCAACTCAGTGATTTGAACTCATTATCAACTAAGTTCAACCTCATATAATAATTCCACTGAGCTATAACGGTTTATATGCACTAGTAATGGCCGGTGACAGCGTTAACAACTTGCCCATTCAGCAAAAGCAATGTATGTATGTCACTTTATACATATACCTAAACATGCATGTCAAACCATGGTAATAATATTGTAATATTTATGTTATTAGTTTAATTAATGCAATATAAAAAAAATATTAGCATTCTGAACTCCTTCTCTATATAAACTATAAATTATTGCCAAAGGTTTTTCATGCTCTTCCGTTCGCTTAATTTTCGTAAAGGGGTACAAAGTGTTTGCTTCACATATTAATACATATATAGATAATAAAACTATTTCCACTGAGTGAGTTTGAGCTCATTATCAACCTAAGCCCACCTCACATAGTAATTTCACTGGAAGAGAGCCGCCCAACGGTTTACTTGCCATACCTATATATAAAAACTAAATACCATAATTAAAAAACGTATTTTTTCTTTGGTAACTCGAGCCAAATACCCAAGTAGTGACAATTTAAAGCCGGAGCAAGTCGATCATCCGTCTGAACTGGCCACCCACCACCGGGACCCCCTCACACCCCCACACCCCTGACACCCCCAACACCCCACCCCAGTCTAGACAGACATTGGGCAGGTATTTTTTAGAATTACACTTAGAATCAACAATTGTAATGACTATTGACCTCTAGTTCGATGTACACTGTACAGATAACTCCTAAATATTGTTATAATTATGAAACTATTATTAATTAATTAGTTCTATTCTATTCAAGAATACTAGAAGTACTTGTAGTTCTAGGCTAACTAGAATTAACTTAGCTATTACTTGATATAAACTTATTGTAAATAGCTAATAGTAAACGCCTGTCGTGGCAGAGGCACAAGTGTGCGACTGTAAGCGCGACAGGTTGTGGGTTCGATTCCCACTCCAGAAAACGGATTTTTTTATTTTCTGGGTTTTGTAATAAGGCGTAGAGTTCCACCACTCAACACACAATGTCTCAATTCTGCGGAAAATAGGGAACGAGTGGGAATCGAACCTACAACCTGTCGCGTTTACGGTCACACGCTTGTGCCTCTGAGCAACAACAGATCGATCTCTTGTTATTTAAAAAGACATTAACTTAGAATATTATTCATAGTATTACAAGACAAATTGTATATTAGTTTTGGTTACAATATCTCCAAAACAATTTTATTATTTTTTTTTGCTTCACGCTGTATCCCGCATATAGCAGGGTAGGCAGAGGGAACTAGAAAACCTAGTGTTAAGACACTCCGTTCTCTTCCAATCCCCACTTTCCGCCGCAGTCTACACTGTAGAGTAGTTGGACGGGACACAACAGATGGGGGTTCGAGTCCCGTAATTTTTTTTTCAACAAATTTCATTGGTCATGTATACTTTTTTATAATTAAACTTACCTTTTAAAAATATTTTCATCTAAAATTTTATTAGGTTTAGTAAGATCTTTTCGTTTCATTCTACTGATAATATCTCTTTCTATTTATTTGTTTTCTGTCTCTTTCCTCTTCTGTCTCTCTTTGTGCAGCTAACGGCTTCAAATCTGAAAGTAAAGAAAAAAATTTAAATTAGTACAATAATATAAGTGGAGAACGGAATGTCTTAACACTAGGTTCCCTCTGCCTAAACTGCTATATGCGGGATACAGCGTGAAGCTATGTATGTATGTAAAATTCAATTCTATTCAATTATAGAAATCAAATATAAAATTCTACAATGAAGGTTCATATTTAATTTTTTTTTTTTAACTTCACGCTGTATCCCGCATATAGCGGGGTATGCAGAGGGAACCTGAGAACCTAGTGTTAGGACACTAAAAAGTATTTAAAAGTTGAAAACAGAAAAAATAAAATGAAAATTGAAAATAATATATATTTTAACTATTTAATATATAGATGGAATATATATATATATGTATATATGTAACGTTGGAATCGAAGTCACAACCAATCCCGTTTACAGTCAGCTGTGCAATGCGCCACGATGGTCTTTATATATTTATATATTAATTATAGCAATATTTAGTAATATTTATATGTGAAGCTATGTATGTATAATAATAAAATTTTCATACTTGTTTCAAATTATTTCTTTCAAGACACTCTGTTACCCGCCTTACGAATTTGAGACACTACATGTCAAATAGCGGAACTCAACACCGCATTTTGCTTTACTAGAGCTGAGAACTGATAATAATTTAAGCTGGTGTCCCCGTTAACAACGCGTTAACAACGCGTTAACAACGCATTGGCAAGCAACGTATATGTCACTTTATATAAACATGCATGTCAAACCATGGTAGTGTGTGTAACATTTATTTTATTAATTAAATATATTTTATGCATTATTTTAAAAATATTTTATCATTCTGTACTCCTTCTCTATATAAACTATAAGTGTGCCAAATTTCATGCTCCTATCGACTGTGTAATTTTCGTAAAAAGGGGTCTAAAGTTTTTGCTTCACGTATTTATATATAGATATAAACGTTGGAAACGAAGCCACACCCAATCGCGTTTACAGTCAACTGTCCCACTGCGCCACGATAGTCTTAAATATTTATAATAGCAATATTTAGTAATAAAAACGTCTGTCGTGGCCCACAGGCACAAGCGTGCGACTGTAAACGCGACAGGTTGTGGGTTCTATTTCTACTCCAGGAAATGGAATTTTTCATTTCCTGGGTTTGGTAACAAGGCAAAGCGTGGCACTGAGTTCCGCCACTTCGCAATGCCTCAATTCGGCGGAAAGTGGCGAACAGAGTGTCTTAACACTAGGTTCTCAGGTTCCCTCTGCCTACCCTGCTATATGCGGGATACAGCGTGAAGCTATGTATGCATGTAGTAATATTAATATTACTATGGACTCCATTAGTAGTAATAGAGAGTTGTGAGATGATAAATAAAACTCTACCTAAGCTGCAGCTCGAGGCGTGTCACGCGCATACGAACGGATGTGGTACAAGATAGGAGAGATAGCGGTTGTAATATTATAAATGCGGTTTCACGTCTTTTTGTCGCATTAAATTGCAATATTTAGGGATAGTGTTAAGGCACTCCGTCCGTTGCTATAATAATAATCATTATATTAATACGTGAGGGAAAATTGAAGGGAAAATTAGGATCCCTTTTATGATAATTGCTAGGACGGAAGAGTATTAAATGTGTTTCAGTTATAGTTTATGTAGAGAAGAAGTACAGAAAACGTATTTATAAAAAAAAAAAAATTAATAAAATAAATATTATATTAATTTAATGTATTTCTAAGTATTATATGTATAATTATACTAATAAGCCAATAAATACCATAAACCAGTAAAGTTTCCAGTAAAAAATATATAAAAAACTGGAGTACAACATTCGATAAATATTAGAAAGAAAATTAAACATCAAATATAAAAATAATAATTTATAAGTTGAAAACAGAAGAACTGAAAGAAATATATATTTTGATTTAAAATCACATAAAGAGAAGAATTCACCTTACGATTGGATATTAAATTCTGTTACCTTCAGTGTCAATTTATACACTTGTAATATTATGAAAAATCTACAATTTATTATGCTTAAAATGTTACTTAAATAGTAAGCTATTATAAGATTTTATTCACAACAAAGTTGAGTTGAGTTCCTCCACTCAAAATTCACTGTCTCAAATTTTGGCTCCCAGTTTTTTTTGAATTGAGTAACTTGACACTAGATTTTCTCTCTCTCTCATGGTTAGTCAGTGTAGTTCTAAGCAATATAATGCCTGATATCGCTAAAATCCTATCGTTTTCTAAGCTTAACGCTGTATCCTGCATTTAGCAGGGTGGGAAAAAGGAACCTGAGAACCCAATTTTACGACACTCCATTCCCCACTTTCCGCCGAGTTGAGGCATTGCGTGCTGAGTGGCGGAACTCAACGCCGCGCTTTGCTTTGTTACCAAACCCAAGAAATGAAAATACTAAACTTTACATTTCCTGGACTGGGAATCGAACTCACAACCTGTTGCGTTAAAAAAGTTTACATTAAAAAAGTTTAAAATCACGACTGATTGTTAGTTAATAAAAGTCCTCAATATAATTTCGTATCCGCTACCTCCTATCGCTTGAGTACAACATATCAACCGGTTCTCTCGCTACTCAAAAACCGTCTGGCAGCGGTCTGCAGCCGCGGACAGGCGACGAACACACTGTAGACGTAAATAACCAAGAAAATGCATTTGAATAAATATTAATAATATTTATTTATTTAGATTTTAACAAAAATAGAAAAAGGACATCAAATAAAATACATTAAATAAGTAAAATTATTACGAATACCTCAAAAACTACGCTAGATCTTAACTAAAAAGCACTAGCTATTATATAAAAAAAAAATCATCAAAACAGATTCACGCAGTAAAAAGTTATTCGTAAATATTTAAAAAATCCAGTGGAATTGAGAACGTTCTTTTTTACAGTCGGTTAAAGATAATAAATCATACTTATATTATAAAAGGGAAAGTTTGTGAGTATGTTTGTTTCTCTTTTACGCAAAAACTACTGAACAGATCTAAATAAAACTTTACAGTAATATAGTTTATACATCAGAATAACATATAGACTAGAATTTATATAGATTTTGTGTAATTTAACGATTAGTATCTTTTTTTTTATCTTCACGCTGTGTCCCGCATATAGCGGGGTAGGCAGAGGGAACCTGAGAAACTAGTGTTAAGACACTCCGTTCTCTTACAACATCCGTTCCCCACTTTCCCCCGAATTGAAGCATTGCGTGCTGAGTGGCGGTACTCAACGCCGCGCTTTGCCTTGTTACCAAACCAAAGAAATGAAAATACTAAATTTTACATTTCCTGGAGTGGAAATCGAATTCACAACCTGTCGCGTTTACAGTCGCACGCTTGTGCTTTTGCGCCACATAGTATAAAAATATTTTAAAGAATTAAAAAAAAATCTTTATATTGAAAATTATGAACAAAAAATATCGTAAATTATTATAAATGTTAGGAGCTTTCACAAAAATCTAGCTTAGAGACTATATAGTGATAAATAAACCGAAAAGAGATTCGAACCGACGACCTTACACGTACAACTAATACACCCTACGTGTACAAAAAGAATAACTTATACTCAAGTGTGTTGAGTGCCTTAAGACGTACTCCCGCCGAGCTCGGAACGACTATCACAACCGCTTTAACTGAAAACTTTGACTTCTCCATATATATTACTTTAATTTAAAAAAAATAACCAAAATATTAAGAAAATAGAGTTTTACCACAAACGCAACTATTATTATAATTAATTAATTATAATAAATTCAATTTCTTGCTGTATCCCACACATAGCAGGTAACTGAGGGAACCTGAGAACCTAGTGTTAAAACTCTCCGATCTATTACGATTTCCCACTTTCCGCCGAATTGAGGCATTACTGAATGGCGGAACTCAACGCCGCTTTGTTAGCAAGGTAGAAGTGAAAATAATTTAAATATAGTCCCGAGTATGTATCGAACCCGCAATTGTTCGTTTTAACAGTCAAACGCTGTCCCACTGCGATAAGCGTCTGCTGAAGAAAAAGGTTTTTTTTTATCAAAGAAGTGGGGAACGTAGTAGAAGAGAACGGAGTGTCTTAACACTGGATTCTCAGGTTCCCTCTGCCTACCCTGCTATATGCAGGATATGATGTATTCCGTAAATAGCAAGGTAGGTTAGGTTTGCTATAAAAAAGTAATTTTATTCTAAATCAAAGAACAAAGTAACTTCCTTTTTAAATATAAGCTAAAATCTTAAGGTCCATAATCTATATATAAATACGTGAAGCAAAAACTTTGTACTCCTTTTAACGAAAATTACGCGGACGGAGGAGCATGAAACTTGGCACACACAGTTTATATAGAGAACGAGTGCTAATATCATATTAAAATAATTCATAAAAAGTATATTAACTAATAAAATAAATGTTACACACACTACCATGGTTTGACATCCATGTTTATATAAAGTGCTACGTTGCTAGGCAACGCGTTGTTAACGCGTCAGAGCGGACCCTAGTAATATTAATATAGTAAAATTTGACTTTCTTTCATAATAATATCACGTTGCGTGAGACGCTTGTCACGTGAACGACGTGTTGCAACACTCAAATATATTTTTTAATATTGTTAAAAGAAAAAAAAACTTGATGGAGTCCTGGCAAGGACATCAAGTTCTTTTTTTTTTTAGCTTTACGCAAGTATCCCGCACATAGCAGGGTAAGCAGACGGAACACGAGAAGCTAGTGTTAAGACACTATGTTCCCTACTTTCCGCCGAATTAAGACATTGCGTGCTGAGTGGCGGAACTCAACACCGCGCTTTACCTTGTTATCACAGCAAGGAAATGAAAATACTAAATATTATTTAATATTTTCATCTCCTAGAGCGGGAATCGAACCCACAACTTGTCGCGTTTACAGTCATACGCTTGTACTATGAAAAGATTAAACTATCATGATATCCGGACACGTGTGCAATTTTTCAAAATCGATTGACAAAACATGTGTGTGATTAATAATAATAATAGGCGGCGTTGAGTTACCTACTTAACGGAAACTAGAGAACGGAGTGTCTTGTCACTAATTTCTCTTTGTCTAACCTGTTATGTGCGGGATACAGCGTGAAGCCAAAAAAAACATGATTATGATTTATTTAGCTTCACGCTGTATCCCGCACATAGCAGGCTAGGCAGGAAGAACCAGAGAACCTAGTGTTAAGACACTCCATTCTCCTTTAACATCTCCATTCCCCACTTTCCGCTGATACGAGGCATTGCGTGCTAAGTGGCGGAACTCAACGCCGCGCTTTGCCTTGCTACCAGAGTGGGCAAATACTTGAATGAGGCAAAAAAATACATTAGAAGTAATAATACTAATCCAGCAAATAATACTTACACATAGTAATCCATTGTATTTTTTTTAAATGAGTTAATATTACAAAAAGCTTTCATTTCCCCCTTTTCCTAAAAAACGTAACAGGCGTATCGATTTTATTGAATTTTGTGATTGAATCGAAATCGAACCCCATTCTACTGTAATACTGAAGGGGTACATTTTTTGCCAATTAACAAAAAAAGACACATCTGTCGTTTATAAAAAATGTTAGTTTTAACCAACTTTTTGAAATCGTTAGAGTTATTGTTAAAATACCTTTTTATTATTATTTAAGCTGTAACGCCCGTCGTGGTGCAGAGGCACAAGCGTGCGACTGTAAGCACTACAGGTTGTGGGTTCGATTCCCACTCCAGGAAATGGAATTATTCACTTCCTGGGCTTGGTAACAAGGCAAAGCGTGGTGTTGAGTTCTGCCACTCAGCACGCAATGCCTCAATTCGGCGGAAAGTGGGGAACGGAGTGTCTTAACACTAGGTTCCCTCTGCCTAACCTGCTATATGCGGGATACAGCGTGAAGCTATGTATGTATGTATATTAACTAAAAATATAAAATGATAACAATAGGGTACGTGACTCTCATACAGACAGACTAACGATTATTTCACCAATTATATATATGTTGTAGGTAGTAATATAAATACTAGTGTCCCCAGTTTTTTTTCTCTGTGCCAAGTTTCATGCTCCTCCGTCCGCGTAATTTTCGTAAAAAGGGGTACAAAGTTTTTGTTTGACGTATTAATATATAGATTGATCATGGGTTCGCCTCCCACTCTTTAAATAACTTTCTCTAGTAAAACAAAGCGCAGCGTTGAGTTCCGCAAACTCGTAACGTCTAAAATTCGGGTGGAAACAGGAAAAACTTATTTTAGTACATTTTCAGTTATTTCTAAAACTGTCCATATAATAGTTGCACTACAACGTTCGGGTCAAGGCCTAGAGTTCATATACCTGGTTATTTTAACAATATATGTATATACTAGGTGTATCCCGCGATTTCGTTTATGTCGGCTATAACACTTTAAGCCCATTTTTTGATATTTTTAAGTGTTATTTACACATTTTTTTTTGTTTCCCATTCCCCACTTTCCGCCGGATTGATTGCATTGCGTGCTGAGTGGCGAAACTCAACGCCGCGCCTTGCTACCTTGCTTTGATAGATAGAGGAAAGGAAAATACTAAATATTAATTAAATATTTTTATTTCCTGGCGTGAGAATCGAACCCACAACCTGTCGCGTTTACAGTCACATAATTAAGCCTCTGCGTCTCAATTGAGAAATGAAAATATTTTTTTTTGGAAATGTATAAGAATTTAAACGGGTCTCTATGATAACTTAATCAGTTATAATAAGCGTAGAAGAATTTCGAAGTAACTGGATAAGTGCGCATGGCTTAGCGGGCAGAGCGCTTGGACGATTTCCTAGAAGCACTAGTTCGAGTCCCGCTGCATTCAAATTTTACGTTTTCTACAGAAAAATCGTTTTTGTCCGTTTTCGTAATAAGCTCTTAGCGATGAAACTTTCAGAACGAACTTGGACAACAGTGGTTAGGGTTTCGATTCTCTCCCGTGGGATTATTAGACTAAGCCTCGCGAATGTTGTAAAGTGTTCGAAACGTCATTTTCAATAACGTATTTCCGAATACTAAAATATTATTGTAAAATTATATTTAATAAGGGCAACTGTTAAGTTTCTTGCCTCTCTCCGTTGGTATATATGTCGCACCTTTAGAATTTTTTGCCAAGAAACGAATTAAAACCGAATCAAACCCACTTTCCGCCGAATTGAGGCATTGCGTGCAGAGTGGTGGTACTCAACGCCGCATTTTGTCTTGTTATCTTGTTATCATACTCAGGAAATGAAAAATTCCATTTCCTGGAGTGGGAATCGAACCCACAACCTGTCGCATTTACCACTCACGCTTGTGCCTCTGGGCCACGACAGGCGTTATCTAATAAATAAAATAAAAATATGTATGTATGTAAAAATCGCAAAATCAAAGATGTCGCTTAGTGGCATATTTCTCCATGGACGTGAGTTCGTAGGCGTGTCAGTACTTTAGTGTTCAATAAACCGTGTAGGTCATGGGATTGCGTAGGCAACGTCTGTCTACAATAGTGTAGAGACACTGTACAGAGGACAGAGTACAGACGAATACACGTGGAATTTTATATTGATTGAACGATAGTTATTAAAGTAAAACTAATTGTATCAGATGACTTCGTTTGCGTGGATGAAACTTACATACATACATAGCTTCACGTTGTATCCCGCATATAGCAGGGTAGGCAGAGGGAACCTAGTGTTAAGACATTCCGTTCCCCACTTTCCGCAGAATTGAGGCATTGCGTGTTGAGTGGCGGAACTAAACGCCGATAATGAAACTTAAAATCCCATTTTTATGCGAATTTTGAATTCCCCTTTCGTAGTGCTCCCCTACACTCCCTAAAGAGTGTATCATGGTGCTCAGTAACTCAAGCTTTTTATATTGCGGAACTCAACGCCGTGTTTTATTACTAGAGCGGAAAAATAAGACATTTGGCCGTAATATACCGATTTGAATTTTTTTTAGCTTCACGTTGTATTCCGCACTTAGTCTGGTAATTGCTTAGGGAACCTGAGAACATAGAATTAAGACACTCCGTTCTCTTTCAACATTTCCGTTCCCCACTCTTCTGCCAAATGAGATATTGCGAGCTGAGTAACGGAACTCAAAGCTACGCATTGCCCTGTTACCAGACCGAGGAAATGAAAATACTAAATATAATTTAATATTTTCATTTCCTGTAGTGTGTATGAACCCATAACCTATCATGTTTACAGTCGCACGCTTGCGCCTCTGCGCCACGAGAGACTTTCGATAATTATTTAGTAATAAATATATATAATTCTAACAAATAAAGGTTAATTAGTATAAATACGAGACGCGTGTGGGAGTTACTCTGAAACACTTGTTTTCATAAACATTGATAAACAATTATATTACTTTATACACCATCGTAGCGCAGTGGTACGTTTCTTGATTGATTGTGGGTTCATACACATGAGGGGGAATTATTATATTTATGAAAGAGGTATGTAGGGACCGTAGCGTTTGGCGCTCCAGAACTGACTAACCCTCTAAGGATAAAGCGTGAAGTTAAGAAAGAAAGAAAAGACAGAAGTAATTTATTACTGGCCTCAGCTCAGGTTTCAGCCTTAGGCCCCCTTTAGATTAGGGGCCAAGGTCGTATGCTCCAAATGGTAATATTTGTAGATAGAACTGCAGAGTACACATATAAACAAAGTTTCACTTAGTAATGGAAAAAGAAGTCTACCAATAAATTAAGACTTTTTATTTAAGTAAATTAAGAATTTTGTTTGGTGGTAGGAGGTTCGTCCTCCGTCTGGCTCGCGACCACTATCATGTCAAAGACGAACCGCCAAATATCTTATGATGTGTTCGGTTCGATGGCATGTAAGCCAGGTTTTCCCATTCCACCCATCCTTTCCCACAAAGTGTGGTGGTTCCGAGCAGAATACTGCATTATCCTCCTCTTCATCTGTATCCTCTAGGTTGGCAGCACTGTCTCTAACATCTAATTGTTGTAGATGTTCCATGGGCTTGAGTATCCACTTGCACCATCAGGTGGTCATTCATATATTGCCATCCGTTACATCCATAAAAAAAAAAAAAGACACTCCGTTCCACCCACAAAACTGTTTTATGCGTTGTTGGCTCCTAAAGGCCTCTATAGTGTCCAGTTGAAACAGAATTAGCTTATTTAGATAGTAACCTTGAGAAATAAGAACCATAATGTCCTAAAATGAGATCTTACATGACCATCGCGTTGCAGAGAAGGAGAGTATGGAGGGTGTCTACTACTTACAACACAACGTGTAGGTTTAGGGGAACTCCTTTAAAATACGCATTAACGTTCACCTCCACTGTCCAGGCTCCTCTCTACTAGCAAATTTGAAAAGATTCTACTAAAATACCACTTCGAAATACTTGCAAAAAATGAACTGATAATAGTTCTAGACAATTTGAGATCTATCAATAGTTAAATAGAGAGATTTTGCTGTTATACACCTCACGCGCCTAACTATCGTAGACTGACCAGAGTAGCTGAAAAGTATGCATTGTTACGTATAACTCAAAACTAGTCGTCAGTCTTAACTTAATTTACATGAGACCACACAGTCAGAAGCACTAACTAGCTATCATATGAGGAAAAAGAATCATCTAAATTGGTTTCACTCATTAAAGAAGTTCTTTTTTAAACATTTCACGCTTTTTAAATAGTAATAATAGTTGTCATTTTTTTATTCTAGAATATATTGCATTTCACAGTCACATATAAAATCGTTTTTTATTAATTTTTAGATTTTGTTTTTAAATAATATATAAGGGTGCTCGGGGTTTGAGTTCCGCCCGCCAGCGCAATTATAATTCGGCGGGGAAAGTGGGGAGGCTTAAGAAATTAGCTTGCCAAAATATAGACAGTCATAGTGTGAGTAGAGGCGCGTTTGACTGTAATGCCAGTGGTTTTGTGTCATTACCTTTAGCTAGTGTGACCAGCGCGGCGTTAGTTCATAACAACACAATGTTTTGAATTCGGACAAGCTAAGGTATATAGTAACAAAAGACGCATTTTCCTTTAAATATAAAAATGAAACCACTGTGAGCATGTTTAGGCAACCGCACCAACTTTTTCATGACATATATAAAGGCTTGACACAAAAACCAAAAAATTACACCATATTACTTTAAATATATGAAAAAAAATCTGTAGAAATATTAAATTCGATTGCCCAATACAACATATCTAATAAAATATATCTTTGATTCCTTTGTGAAATGGGGCTGGCAACTGTATACTCGCTCCGAAGGGCGATGAGACGAAGAGACGATAGGTCTGTCCTATTATCTATATAACAAATACGCTTATAATCTGCTCGCTGGTAATGAATAGATGAATAAGTCGACTTGTATATACAGATTTTCTTTTTTTTAGCTTCACGCTGTCTTTCGCACATAGGGGTATGTAGAGGCCAGAAACAGCAGTGTTGTTACTTTTTACTGTTCTTTTTAGCATTACGTGCTGAGTGGCGGAACTCAACGCCGCGCTTTGCCTTGTTACCAGAGTGGGGAAATGAAAATACAAATATAATTTAATATTTTTAGTCCCTGGAGTGGGAAATGAATCCACAACCTGTCGCGTTTATATATATAAATTTTCTATCATTTTCTTATTTACTTACTAGGGAGAGGAAATCTGAGAACCTAGTGTTAAAACACCCCATTCTCTTGCAACATTACCGTTTCCCATTTTACACCGGATTAAGGCATTGCGCTCTGAGTGGCAAAACTTTTCTTTTCTTTTTCTTTCGTTTTGCCTTGTTACCAGATCCAGAAAATTGAAATATTGAATATTATTTAAAATTTTCATTTCCTGGAGTGGGTTTCGAACCCACAACCTGTCGCGTATACAGTCGCACGCTCGTGTCTCTGCGTCACTACAGGCGTTGATTGTTGGTCAAAGAAATTAAAAATCTATCTACTTCAAAGCTTTGAAATGAAGTATGAATTGCCATTTAAGATGATAACAGCTAGTATAATAATATAAGTAAAACCAAAAGACAATCATATAGGTATTACTATCTACAGTGCGCAGTGCAGCGGCCGATGCAGCCGGTCAATGACCTTTGTACCGTCCACATAAAAAATGTCTTTCCAGTATTTTAGCAGTAAAAATTTAAAAAGAAAAAAATTTAAACGAATCTTAAGAAGCGCAGGTTCGAAGTCTATTTCTCTGACGAGGCTCAGTAGTGTCTTTGACTATTTACAGACGAAATGAAGTTCAAATCTCAAATTAATAAATTCTTTACTTTAGCTAATAATATAAAATTATAATAATAATAAATTAAAGCCTGTCGTGGCGCAGAGACAAGCGTGCGACTGTAAACGCGACAGGTTGTGGGTTCGATTTCCACTACAGGAAATGGAATTTTTCAACACCTGGCTTTTGGTAACAAGGCAAACAAGGCTTTGAGTTCCGCCACTCAGCACGCTATACTTCATTTCGGTGGAAAGTGGGAAACGGAGTGTCTTAACACGTTGATTCCCTCTGCCTACCCTGCTATATGCGGGATACAGCGTGAAGCTATGTATGTACAATAAATGAAAAGAAACTTCTTAGCATTCTATCGTTTTACCGTGGTAGTATCAGAGAGAAGCTCGGGGCAGTGCTAGTAAGTGTAGGTTGAAGGGGCCCTTTTAAAATACGTATTGACGTTCACCTCCACTGTCCGCACCCCTCTCTCTACCTAACCAAATTTGAAAATATCCTACTAATGCCGCCTTCAAAATGCGTGCTAGAAATGAACTGATAATATAGGGTGTCCCAAAATTAACGCAAGATTTGACTTTGCCGCCATTTGCTATTATATTCATTATTCATTCGCTATTAAAAGACTAAAATGGCATTTTCTATTTAATTCAAATCTTGCGTTAATTTTGGGACACCTATAGTTCTAGACAAGCCGAGATCTTTAAGTAGATTAAAGAGAGATTTCGCTGTTATACTATTTTACGTTTAAATTCAATAAGTAATATTTTTTTAGTAATAATAAAAAAAAAAATAATGGAAACATTCTGGAAATCTATATTGAAGGCATAATTTGACAAGTCCTTAACAAAAACACGATAAGCTAATGAAGTGATAAATACATGAAGAAGACTATATAATCATGAGTATTATTTTATTTTGCAGTTTTTTCCATCATAAATAAGTAGTCAGTGAGAGAGAGAGAGAGAGGGAGAGTAAGAGAGAGAGAGAGTATAGTGTTAAGACACTCTGTTCTTCGCTTGCTACCTAAATTTGAAACCTCGAATGTTGTAGAACTTAACGCTTACTCTTGTAATGTCATGAGAGTGAATTTTTTTTAGCTTCACGCTGTATCCCGTACATACCAGGGTAATAAGAGGAAAGCCTGAGAACCTAGTGTTAAGCCACTCCGTTCTCTTTTAACCTTAAGCGAAGAAATGAAAATACTAAATATTATTTAATATTTTCATTTCCTGTAGTGTATATGAACCTACAACCTGTCCCAATAACAGTCACCTCAAGATACGACACTCCTATAAAAAACGAATATAATCTTTTCCCCAGAATGGGAATCGAACCCACAGAAAACCTCGTTTAAGTTAGGCTACTATTTTTTTTATTTTTTTTTTCTAATCTAATAAAACATAACGCGGAGTTAAATTCCGCCATTCAATGCGTAATATCTTAATACATTCAGTATTAACATATTTATCCTTTACAATTTAAATTTCATTCAAATTGCCTTAAAGATTTTTCATTGGAACTTTGCCCAATTGTGGGATATCAAGACGATATACTGCAGCTGGTAGGTTAATGAACTTTATGTACACATTACAAAAAAAAAAGTTTTTTTTTATAATGGTGACTAATTTTGTGCACATAGAGTGAAATTTTTATTTAATTATACAGATAACCTAATATCACGCGCGGTTGAGTTCCGCCACTCAACACACAATGTTGGAAAAGTGGGGAACGGAGTGTCTTAACACTAGGTCCCCTCTGCCTACCCTGCTATATGCGGGATACAGCGTGAAGCTATGTATGTATGTATCTAATATCCTATCTAATTGCCAACAAAGCTAATTGATTTAAATGGTAGTTAGAGAAAATCTAGTGTCGAAACACTCCATTTTTCACGTGCCATCTGAAATTGGACATACAATTGATCTAGCATTATGGTACAAATGCGTTAAACAATTGCAAATAAAAAAAAACATATAACATACAAAGGAGACCATCCTGACGCAGTAGGACAGTGTGTGACTGTAAGCGTGAGTAGCTACAGGTTCGATTCCTATGTAGGAATTATGATTATATTCAAATTATTTTCATTTAACATTTTCGTAAGACAAAACGCTGTGTTAAGTTCCACCTCGCAATGTCTTGAATTTGGCATAGAGGATAACGGAGTGTCTTAACACTAGGTTCTCTTTTTACTATTATATGAGAGATTAATCGTGAAGTTAAAAAAAATATACATAAAATAACTTCAAAAACAATTCGTTGCTGTCGCTACTTACCTAGACCCTGTCTGGACATCGAATGTCAACCCTACAAGTTGCAGACAGACTTTCATCCCTTATATAGAATTATTATAATATTATTTACTATATAACCTTAGGATAAGTGGAGAGCAGAGTGTGTAGACACTAAGTTCTCTAAACCTACTCTGTTAGGCAGAAGCTAAGTAAGCAAAAGTATATTGAGACAAAACTTTTGACTTTTTAGACTACTTTTTGCTCGAAATTTAGACATTATAGAATGCCGTAACTTAACGCCGCGTTTCCCCTTACTAGAGCGTATTCTACCGTGGTTCGAAAACACAACCAATGTCGCTTACAATTAGCTGTCTCACTTAAAATATAAGAAAAATCCTTTTCTTTCTAAATATCTTTTGAATTCATTACGTTTAGCCAAATAATTAAGAATTGTGCCATAATGTATATAATTTTTCGTTCTTTTTTTTATTAGCTTCACGCTCTATCCCGCATATAGCAGGGTAGGCAGAACTTGAACCTAGTGTTAAGACACTCCGTTCTCTTTAACAATTCCGTTCCCCACTTTCTGCCGAATTGAGGCATTATGTGCTGAGTGGCGGAACTCAACGCCGCGCTTTGCCTTGTAAGCAGAGTGAGGAAATGAAAATACTAAATATTATTTATTATTTTCATTTCCTGGAGTGGGAATCGAATCCACTATCTGTCGCGTTTACAGTCGCATACTTGTGCTTCTGCGCCACGACATGTCTCAAAATATTAAAAAATATATATAAATTTAAAGAGTAAAACCATAGTAAGAGCTAGTATAGAAATAATATAATTTCTAGTGGGGTAGGTCGGGGGTAACCTAGTTACCTACACATTCAAGGATGTGCCAAAATAAATGACTATTTTATAATTACGCTAATAAACCTCTAGTGTTAAAACACTCCGTCCTCCATTTCCTAGATTCCATTTAGAATTCAAGCCATTTCATGGTGAGTGGCGGATCTCAACACCGTGGCTTGTATCGCCACAGCGGAGGAATGAATGTAGCTTATGTAAATTGTATAACATTTTAGAAAGATTTTTATTTCGTTACATCATAGAAATATATCTTTCTCTATTTAATATATAACGCCGTGCCGCGTGGCGTAGTGGCGCAGAGGCACAAAAGTGCTACTGTAAACGCGACAGGTTGTGGGTTCGATTTTTTTTTCTTCATACATTTCCTAAACTTTATAAGGAGGTAAAAAAGGTCGGGTGAAAGCATTTAAGATATAACTATTAGTTTTTGAGTTTTTAGGTTATTCGTAATAATCTTTAATGTTTCAATCTAATGTTGTATGAATAGAACTTATACTGTTTTCAGTTAATTGGAACACCATTTATATATAAATGGACTTCAAGGTTCATCTTCTTTATTTTCAAATTCGTTGTTTTAAATTTCCAATTCACTTACAATAAAAAATTGAATAAATTTAAAATTAAATTGAATTTTATGTGTTTTTACACTCATTTGCTTAAGAAAAAAATTGCACACAATTTTTATAACACAGCCAATTGAAATTATTTGACATTCGCATTGCCTTTGTGAGCATTAAATATATGTATAATTTTAACTTCACCTTTATTTAAATTAAACTTCACTTAAAAATGTACTTTTCTTTCCAACTTCAAGCATTTCTTGTACTTTGAAGTTAGCAGAGGAAGAGAACTAGATAAGACTAGTGAGACGTCATTTTTTTTAGCTTTACGCTGTATCCCGCATATAGCAGGGTAGGCAGAGGGAACCTGAGAACCTAGTGTTAAGACACTCCGTTCTCTTTTAACATTTCCGTTCCTAACTTTCCGCTGAATAGAGGCATGGCGTGCTGAGTGGCGGAACTCAACGCCGTGCTTTGCTGGGTTACTCTTGACGTTTTTGAATACTCTTATTTACATCAGGAACTATAAACTGGGCTTGCGGCTTCACGCATTTTTGCAGGATAGGCAGAGAAACAAATTGGAACATTGCATTTTAAGTGGCGGAATTCAACGCCGTGCTTTATTTAGTCAGAGTGACGAAATGAACATAATTTAAACATAATCATACGAGAGGGAATCGAACCCATAACCTAACGTGTCATTAATCGCAGGCATAATATTTTAAATATACAAACATATAAAAGTTATGTTAAACATATATTTTTGCCTTAAACGGGAAATGAACGCGTTGTAACCATAGATAAGTTACAATACTGATATAATATTATACATATAATACTGTAGTTAGGTAGAGAGAGGAGCTTGGACAGTGGAAACGAGAGTTTATTAAAGGGGCCCCTTCAGCCTACATGGGTCGCAAGCCCCAGGTACTCCTGAGAGCCCCTCTCCCTGTAATAAGATGGGAAATGCTAAGGAGTTTCTTCTCTATAGTTTTTTAAAGAAGAATAAAATATTAAAAATCTTTTCATATGAATGTGAACCTGTAACTATTAAAGTAACTTATATTCATCTTAATTCGTGAAATAATAGCATACTCGTATATAAAGTAAGAAATATTAGTTATACTATAAATGCAAAAGTTTGTAAGTATGTTTGTTGCTTAAAACTACTGAACGGATTCCGATAAAACTTTAGAGCAATGTAGCCTAATATAAGATATTTTATTTATGGTGTTATAAAAATACTTCTTTTCACAAAAAATATTCCTATTATAGCTATTTCCCCTAAAAACAAATACGAATCTGTTATCATTATGACCTCTCAGATAAATAATAATTGGACCATAATGATGAATAAAAAAGAGTGAAATTAAATAATTGAGATTTTAAGAAAAAAGAAAATTGACTTAAAATAAAATGCGCTGAAAGTATTATTATTACGAATAACGTCCTCCGACTGGCTCGCGACTACTATCATGTCAAAGACGAACCGCCAAATATCTTATGATGTGTTCCGGTTCGATGGCATGTAAGCCAGATTTTCCCCTTTCCCACCCATCCTTTCCCCAAAATGTGGTGGTTCTGATAGTGGACTACTACATTGTCCCCCCTTCCATCAGTATCCTCTAGGTTGGCAACGCATCTACAACATCTCTGGTGTTGTAGATGTCTATGGGCGAAGGTAACCACTTACCATCAGGTGGTCCTTCTGCTCGTTTGCCGTCCGTTATCAATAAAAAAAAAAAAAAAAAAAACTTGTAAAATCTTAACCAAATTTAAATCAGACCACATTAGAAGCATTAGCTATTATACAAAAAAAGAATCATCAAAATTAGTTCACCCAGTTAAAAGTTATGTGGTAACATACATAAAATAATAATACAGTCGAATTGATTATCTCCTTTTTTAATAATCGGTTAAAAATCTAATAAAAAAAAACAAGAAAAAAAAATTGACACTCCGTTCTCTATTTTTCTACGGTTTTAGATATATAACATATTTTTTACTTAAAAAAAGTATATTGAAAATTTACATAGGCCTCTCGTGGCGAAGAGGCACAAGCGTGCGACTGTAAACGCGATTGGTTGTGGGTTCATACACACTACAGGAAATGAAAATATTAAATTATATTTAGTATTTTCATTTCCTCGCTCTAGTAACAAGGTGTGGCGTTGAGTTCCGCCACTCAGCACGCAATGTCGCAATTCGGTGGAAGGTAAAAGAGAACGGAGTGTCTTACACTAGGTTCTGTCTTTAAAAAAAAAATAAATTCAATTTTAAGCAACCCTGTCAAGTGTCAGCACTCGCACACAAACGCGCCCAGACGCACGTACACTAATACATTACGATGTCGCGATACACGCACACATTGAGAGAAACTTTTGACATTATACATCGTGGTGTGAAATACGAAATGTTTTTTTTATGTTTGGTTGATTATAATTATAAATGTAGATTACTTTTTTTTTGTCTTTTTTTTAAATATATTTTTGTATGTAGTTTTGTGTATAAATTGAATTTGCTACTGTTTGGTATTATTTAAAACGTGATGTGTTTAATTTTTGTTTTATTTTTATTAAAATTAGAATAAATATATATTATTTAAATGATTTGTGATGATTTATAGTTTTTTTATATACATTATTATGTATGGAAATATTTTATTTTGAAGAAAAAAGTATAATAGCTTTACGGTTTATACTGTGTAGCAGGGAAATTGCAGATTGTCTTGAGCGAATTGGAGACACTGAGTGTTAAGAAGAGGAAGTAAAGAAGTGAAGGAACTCTACTTCAGTAATTTTGATAATATAAAAAAAAAAAATTTAATAGACTTTGCCAAAAACTGTAACGTTACCAAAAAAAAATAATTAAAAAGATCCAATAAGAAAAACACGCTCTATATAAGCACGCACACACACATACTTATACGTACACGTCTGTCTCACTCACACAGACACAAACATACAC
The DNA here is from genome assembly GCA_033558755.1 of Philaethria dido. NCBI lineage: Eukaryota > Metazoa > Arthropoda > Insecta > Lepidoptera > Nymphalidae > Philaethria > Philaethria dido. The sequence continues at coordinate 130,863 of JAKGSA010000830.1, read as the reverse complement.
ACAAACTTAACGAGGTCGTCGACCGCGGTTTTTGCAAGACACTGAGATTTCCTCTTTCAATCTAAAACAAACTTTATTTTCTATAAAATAAAGCTTAGATTCATTAATTATTGTTAAATCTTTAGAAAAAGTATAGTCCTTATTTTCATATTCATAAGGTTTAAATTGCATTAAGGAAATGTATGTTAAAAATTATCTGATTTCACCTTTAATTGATTTTCAACTTTATACCTGTAATAATAAAGTAGTATTTACAATAATATGAATAAAAGACAAATTTGACAAAATGTTAAGGAAGTTCTTGAAGAGACGATTTTTGTTCTATTTTTTTTTAAATCTGAAGAAATTTTTTCGGCTTGAACATATTTCTATGGGGTTTTCATGTTTTAAACGCTAAAAGTACTGTAAGTGGGGAACGGAAATGTTAAAAGAGAACGGAGTGTCTTAACACTAGGCTCTTTGGTTCCCTCTGCCTACCCTGCTATTTGCATAATACATACATACATATATACATAGCTTCACGCTGTATCCCGCATATAGCAGGATAGGCAGAGACAACCTAGTGTTAAGACACTCCGTTCCCCACTTTCCGTTGAATTGAGATATTGGGTGCTGAATGGCGGAAATCAACGCCGCGTTTTGCCTTGTTGTTTTGTTACTACCCAGGAAATGAAAAATTCCATTTCCTGGAGTGGGAATCGAATCCACAACCAGTCGCGTTTGCAGTTGCACGCTTGTCCTTCTTCGCCACGATGCGCCGGTGGAAAGTGAGGAACGGAGTGTCTTAACACTAGTACCCTCTGCCTACCCTGCTATATGCGGGATACAGCGTGAAGCTAAAAAAGAAAAATAATTGTTTTTCACTCTCCCTAGTATACCCACCCGTAAGTAGTCTGGACTGTACTTTGTGTTTAAGTTAGTCAGTGATTAAAGAAACAGTCCAGTCCAGTACAGTTGTATAAGTAACTTTAAACAACATAATAGTACTATATGTAAAAGCCTATACAATATATATTTTTATTTTAAGCAAGTTTTTGTTATAAAATGGGCCTCAATTATTTTATTACTTCTTACATTAAAAAAAACTGCTGTCCTCGTTGACGCGTTAACAACGCGTTGTCTTTAGCAATGTATGAAGAGGTTAATGACTGTGAAAGAGGTATCCAGGGACCGTAGTGTTTGGCGCTCCGTTGTCTATGACTACCCCGCAAGGGATAAAGGGTGAAGTTACGTAGATAGGTATCTACTACTACTGTACTACTGTAGATAGGTCTATGTAAATGTCACTTTATAATAAACATGGATGTCAAACCATGGTAGTGTGTGTAATATTTATTTTATTAATTGAATATACTTTTAATGAATAATTAAAAAAAAAATATTATCATTCTGCACTCTTTCGCTATATAAACTATAATTGTGCCAAGTTTCATGCTCCTACGTCCGCGTAATTTTCGTAAGAAGGGTACAAAGTTTTTGCTTCACGTATTTATATATACTAGTGTCCCCGTTGACGCGTTAACAACGCGTTGCCTAGCAACGTATATATCACTTTATATAAACATGCATGTCAAACCATGGTAGTGTGTGTATTATTTATTTTATTAATTAAATATATTTTTTATGTTTTATTTTAAAAAGATACTATCATTCTGCACTCTTTCGCTATATAAACTATAAGTGTGCCAAGTTTCATGCTCCTACGTCCGCGTAATTTTTAAGAAGGGGTACAAAGTTATTGCTTCACGTATTTATATATAGATATAAAAACGCAAATTTTTATCAAGACGGTATTGTAAGGTATAAAATGAAAAGCAGAGTGTCGTGTCACTAACTGTCTCTGCTTTCCATGCTACATTCGAAAAAACCATAAATTTGTTTTATTTGTTTTAATTACGCGTCCCCTAAACAAAGTGCTCAGCTATTGGCCGTTATACATGGTGTTCCAGCCAATCTCTTTCTTTACTTTCACCCCATCGTGACGGGTCATCGATTCGATTCCCCCATGCTTTTATGGGGTAACTCATTTTACCGACTTTCTAAATGATGATTGTTATAATTTGAATCTATGTTGTATATAAATGAACTGGGAATGGGAAAACATACATTATTACGAATAATTCAAAAACTTTAAACCAAAAATATACAAAGCACTAGACTTCAAATAAAATTCACTACAAATTATTACGAATAACTTTAAAACTACTGATCAGAACTTAACTAAATTTAAATGAGACAACATCAAAAGCACTAGCTATCATATAAAAAAAGAATCATCGAAATCGGTTCACCCAATAAAAAAAACATCCCCTTTAGAGTCGAAATACCCGATATATTTACCTTAAATATTTTTTCGACAGGTTGTGGGTTCGATTCCCACTCCAGGAAATGGAATTTTTCTTTTCCTGGGTTTGGTAACAAGGCAAAGCGCGCCGTTGAGTTCCGCCACTCAGCACACAATGCTTCAATTCAGCGGACAGTGGGGAACGGAGTGTCTTTACACTAGGTTCCCTCTGCCTACTCTGCTATATGCGGGATTCAGCGTGAAGCTAGGTATGTAAATATTTTTGATTTAATGACGATGACGTGGAGAACGGAGAGTCATTAGTCCCTGCTTACCTCATTAAACGAAAAAATAAAATAAAAAGACAAATACTAGGGATATTACATTCACTTCGATTATTTAAAAAAAAATTCTTGGCTTCACGCTGTATCCCGCATATAGCAGGGTAGGCAAAGTGAACCTAGTGTTAAGACAGTCTGTCCCCAACTTTCCACCGAGTTGAGGCATTGCGTGCTGAGTGGCGGAACTCAACGCCGCGCTTTGCCTTCACCAGAGCGAGGAAATGAAAATACTAAATATTATTTAATATCTATTTCCTGTAGTGTGTATGAACCCACAACCTGTCGCGTTTACAGTCGCACGCTTGTGCAAGACACGACAGGTCTCTATATTATGTTACATAAATATACTAAACAGTTTTCTAAAAATATCAACTTGTATGAGTCATACATTTTAAATTTAGCAACTCTTTTATATATAACTAACCGACTTGAAAGAGAGAAGGTTCTCAATTAGACTTTAATATTTATGTGTGTATAACTTTTGACTGAGTGAACCAATTTTGATGATCCTTTTTTTATATGATAGCTAGTGCTTCTGATGTGGTCCCATTTAAATTTAGTTAAGATCTGACCAGTAGTTTTTGAGTTATTCGTAATAATTAATGCGCTTTATTTGCAATCGATTTTCTTTTTTTACTATAATGTTAATTATTTGGTGAATATTTATTATATTATTTTTTAACAGAGGACTTAGTGTTTAAACTCTCTGTTTAATATAAAATCTTACTATATTAATATTATAAATGCTAAAGTTAGTGACGTTTGTTACTCTTTCACGCAAAAACTACTGAACCTATCTAGATGAAACTTTACACTAATATACCACAATTTATAAAGATTATGTGTAATTTGATCATAATGTAAAGAAAAATATATAGGTTTTTTTTAACTTCACGCTGTATCCCGTATATATCAGGATAGACAGAGGGAAACCTGAGAACCTAGTGTTAAGACACTCCTTTCCCCACTTTCCACCGAATTGAGGCATTGCGTGCTGGGTGGCGGAACTCAACGCCGCGCTTTACCTTGTTACCAAACCCAGGAAATTAAAATACTAAACTTTTACATTTCCTAGAGTGGGAATCGAACCCACAACCTGTCGCGTTTACAGTCGCTTGTGCCTCAGCGCCACGACAGGCGTTACATATAGTTAAATAAAAATATAAGTTAGGCCTTAAGATCGTTGAAGTCTTTTTCAAGTTGAAGAACATTTTGTTGCAAATGACTTTTGATATAACTATCAGAGAAGAAGGTGGTTCGAATCCTATGAATAAATAATGATTTTAATAACAAAAAAAAATCAAATTCAAATAAAACGCTATAAAGAATAAAATTATTACGAATAACTCAAGAACTACTCGTCAGATCTTATTGAATTTAAATGGAACCATATCAGAAGCACTAGCTATCATATAAAAAAAGAATCATCAAAATTGATTCGCCCATTAAAATGTTATTAGATAACACACATAAAAATATACGGTCTAGTATTATTATTAATATTTTATTGTTTTTAAAATAGATTAAAAACAGAAGAAGTGACACTTCATAGTAGACAAGAGAGTGAGATGAAAATAAAGTATTACTATACATACAACAATTCCGTTCCCCACATTACGCCTGAATGAGGCATTGCGTGCTGAGTGGTTGAAAGAGAACAGAGTGTCTTAACACTAGGTTCCCACTGCCTACCCTGCTATATGTGGGATATAGCGTGAAGCTAAAAAAAAAACTATACATACATACATAGCTTCAATGTCTCAATTTCAGCGGAAAGTGGGGTTAGATGTTAAAAGAGACCGGAGTGTCTTAACACTAGGCTCTCAGGTTGTGCCCATCCTGCATGTGCGGGACACAGCGTGAAGCTAAAAAAATACTTATAACATTTTATTTTTTAAAAATATACTCCAGAGTCAAAATATATGAGATAAAAGATTGTGGTTTCGATCTTATAATTTAAAAAAGCTGTTTTGACTAACCACAGCGTTAAGTTCCTCTTAATTCAATATTTCTAATTAGCAAAAAAATGTAGGACGGAGTGTCTTAACACTAGGTTCCCTCTGCCTACCCTGCTATATGCGGGATACAGTCTGAAGAAAAAAAAAACTTGGCTTTAGACACTCCACTTTCTATCTGAATTTAAGACATTATGTGGCGGAACTTAACGTCGTGTTAAAAGTGAAGTAGTAACAGTGAAGTTAATCCAAAAAACTATCAGCATCCCGTTCCATAACCATTAACATTTCCGTTCCCCACTTTCCGCCGAATTATGGCATTGCGTACTGAGTGGCGGAACTCAACGCCGCGCTTTGCTAGCGTTTTCTCTTTTCCGCTCGAATTCTATATATTTCTCAATAGTATTGAGTGACGGAACTTAACGCCACGATGAATGAAATTAGCATAAAGTAAACCTTCACGCTGTATCCCGCATATAACAGGTTAGGCAAAGAACCTGAGAACCTAGTGTTATGACACTCCGTTCTCTTTTAACATTTCCGTTATATATGAAGTATAAAGATTTATCTCGCGCGGTACAGTGTCAGTTGTTAGTGTGCGTGAGCAAGCCAGTCCGGTCCGGCTACTGAGTTACGCGGTGTGTTCGCATTGTACCATATGTTTTTATATATTTTAATATGTGAAACAAAAACTTTGTACCCCTTTAAAAAAAACATTTTACAAGAATAAGCGTTTTTCTTATAAGACAAAAGGTTCCGACCTCGGTGTATAATTTTACCTTTCATTATCTATGCCAATAAACTCAATAAAATCAAAACGAATCTAAAAATCGATATTTTTTTCCCTTTGAAATAGAATGACCCATATATTAACGTGTAACAAAAACTTTGTACCCCTTTTTACGAAATTTACGCGGACGGAGGAGCATGAAACTTGGCACACTTATTGTTTATATAGAGAAGGAGTGCAGAATGATAATATCTTTTTAAAATAATGCACAAAAATGTATATAATTAATATAATTAATGTTACGCACACTGATATGGTTTGATATGCATGTTTGTATGAAGTGGTATATACGTTGCCAGACAACGCGTTGTTAACACGTCAACGGGGATACTAGCTTTATTAAGTGAAATTATTTTAACCGGATTAATCGCGTATATTTTAATATATTCGGAAATCATTTTTGGTTTTTCGTTTCAAACACCTTATAGTCACTATGACTGTAAGGTGTTTGAAGTATTAAATAATATTTATTTATTATAAAGAAGTGGGCAACCAAAATATTTGGACTCTCTTTGGAAAAAATTATGTTATTTCCTAAGCTTAGTTAAGTAATATGAAAATGTTGAGACAGTTGACAAAAGGTTACCTAACCACGTGTCCGTAGTGATCAGAATAAATATTATAAAAAATGACACACTTTATGTGATTAATCCGGTTAAAATAGTTTCATTTAATATGTGTAAAATTCGTGAAAATGAAAGATCTCGTTTGATATTATTTTATTTTTAATAATTTTTCGAGGTTTTAGAGTAAATAGGCAATTTGAATCTTTTTAAAGGAGATATTATGTTGTGAATTAAAAGAGAATGTTGGGAGTGTTTTAACACTAGGTTCTAAGGTTCCGCCAACTTGAGGGAAGCCAGTTGCCAAGCTGGTCCAATTTGTGCGCAACCCGTCCAGATAAAACTAAACAGTATCTGTTGAGTTTATACTTTGTCACTTTGGTTTCCTCTGCCTACCCTGCTATATGCGGGATACAGCGTGAAGCCAAAAAAAGTTTAATTTCGTGTATTTTGTTAGATTGAAAGAATATAGTGTTATATTTTTGTTTTACACTAGTTACGGAGATAATTTTTCGTGTTTCTTTAGTAATTTAAGTAGAGAGAGAGTTTTGTGGAAAATTACTTTTGTTGTATGGCGTAATTTAACACTGCAATTCGCTTAAACAGATTATAGATATAAAAAAGGATGTGCATGTGACGTACGACGCAAGCATTGTAGTCTTTTAAGTCAAAAATGTTTTAATATTTGTTGTTAAAATAATAATTTGCTTTGCGCAGGTGTCGAACCCGGAACTAGAGATTATCTTATATTGGTAAACAAAAATATATATAATGTACAATTTAGTATATAATTCCATTTTTAACCAAATTTATACAAAGAAAGTTCTCAATTCGTTGGCTTCTTTATTTGTGTTACCCCATAACTTTTTACAGGGTGAACCAATGTTGATGATTCTTGTTTTATGATAGCCAGTGTGTATGTGGTCCCATTTAAATAGTAGTAGTAATAGTATAGATCTGACGAATAGTTTTTGAGTTATTCGGAATAATTTTAGTTTTAGCCCACTTTATTTGAAATCGACTTTCTTTTATAAAATTATATTAACTAAACAACTAGTGTGATACCGCTTAGCTTCCTTTTGTTTTCGCAGCTAATTATAATATATGTATGAATAATGACAAATTTCTCCTCTCTCCGCTTTCTACTTGAATTAAAGACAAATAAGGTATTAAAGCCTAAAATAATAAATAAATATAGATTTTTACTTACCTTTTTAAATAAACATTTGGGACTGTTTGTTGCTAACTCAAATCTGGAACAAAATAAAAAAAAATGTTTTAAGAAATAACTAAAAGAAGCACAATTACATTTATTTTCTAGAAATACATTTAATAGTATATTCTCGTAATCCTGGTCATCTCGGTAAAGATATGAGATTTATGGTTTTAAAAATGCGACTACCATTGAATCCGGACACACGCGCAAGTTTTCAAACAAATCAAAAATCTAAAATAGTTCAGCAAGATTTTTAGTGAAACTAAAAAAGCATTTTAGAAAAATAATAATATTTTTTTTGTTTATCTTCACGCTGTATCCCGCATATAGCAGGGTAGGTAGAGGGAACCTGAGAACCGACGTGTTAAGACACTCCGTTCTCTTTCAACATTTCCGTTCCATTCCGTAATTATATATAAAAAATCATAAAAATAAAAAAAAAATCTACATATAGTTACAAACGCGGCGTTAAGCTCCGCCATCACACGCAATATATCTAATTTAGCAAAGACAAAAGGATATCATGAAATATTACTAAATTCTAAAATTTAATAAACAAAATAAAATCATTTATATCAATTAAATGACTTCATACAAAACAGGGCAATGGAAACGCGCCGCGGTTCACAAGGCAATGACACGGTCGCGGGTTTGACTCCCGACGAGTCACAATCTTAGCTCGTGTTTTATATAACCTGTATATATGTATAATTTTGTATATAATTGCATTTCTAACCGACTTTAACCAAAGGAGGTACTCAAGTATGTTTTTTTTTATGTTACCGCATAACTATTTACTTGATGAACCAATTTTGATGATATTTGTTATTATGATAGCTAGTGGTTATGATGTGGTTGCTTTTAAATTTAGTTTAGATTTGAGGTACAGTTTTTGAGTTATTCGTAATAATTTTACTTTTAGAGCACTTTATTTGAAGTTATGTTTTCTTTTTTTGTTAATATTTAAATTATTATTTATAAAGACATCTTTCTACTATTTGTGGGTTCCTTAACCTAGTGTTAACACACTCCGTTCCCCACTTTCCGCGTAATTAAGGCATTGCGTGCTGAGTGGCGGAACTCAACGCCGCGCATTGCCTTTTGTTCTTTGTGGAGTGTCTTAAATCTAGATTCTCAGGTTCCCTCTACCTACCCTGCTATATGCGGGATACAGCGTGAAGCTATGTATGTATGTATGTCATACTCCTTCGTCCATATAATTTTCGAGAAAAACGGGTACAAAGTTTTTCCTTCATATTAATATAAAAATAAATCATAATTTTAAATAATATATATCTCAGTACGCAAGAACTCATGAGTAAGAACTATTTCTACTTCTTTCTGTTCTTTCTTCTTCTTTTCACATCGTTCTTTATTTTCGGTTGTATAAAATTTGGCATAGTTAAAAAATTTGGCATTTCTTATATTATATTTTTTTTTAGCTTCACGCTGTAACACGCACATAGCAGGGTAGGCAGAAGAGACCTGAGAATCTAGTGTTAAGACACTTCATTCTCTTTCAACACTTTCGTTCCCCACTTTCCGCTGTATTGAGGCATTGGGTGCTGAGTTGCGGAACTCAACGCCGCGCTTTGCCTTGTTACCAGAGCGAGGAATTGAAAATACAAAATCAAAAACTGTCGCATTGATAATATTAGTTTTGCTCCATAGTCTGTTCTTATAACTTAATAATTTAACTTATAACAAAAAAAAAACGACTTCAAATAAAATTATTACGAATAACTCAAAAACTACTTGTCAGATCTTAACTATATTTAAATGGCACCACATCGGAAGTACTAGCTATTATATAAAAAAAGAATCATCAAAATTGGTCCATCCAGTACAAAGTTAGGCGGTAGATAAAAAATATAGTCGAATTAACTCGTCATGTTTTGAGGTCGAATATGTTTTCATCTATATATAAATACGTGAAGCAAAAACTTTAGATCCCTTTTTACGAAAATTACGCGGACGGAGGAGCATGAAACTTGGCACGCTTATAGTTTATATAGAGAAGGAATGCAGAATGTTAGTATTTTTTTTTAAATAATTTATAAAAAGTATATTAAATTAATAAAATAAATGTTACACACACTACCATGGTTTGACATCCATGTTTATACAAAGTGACATATAGATTGCTAAAGACATCGCGTTGTTAACGCGTCACGGGGACACGTGTATGAATAAATAGATAAATTTATTATTAGAAATTATTATTTAATTTTAGCTAGAGACCCTGTTACGGTTGCCTTAGCAACGGATATGTCATTTTACATATAAGCGAATGTCAAGCCAATAGTAGTGTGTGTAATATTTATTTTATTAATTTAATCTATTTCTAACTACTAGTGTCCCCGTTGGCGCGTTAATAACGCGTCCTAGCAAGTTTTGTATATGTCACTTTATAAATACATGGATGTCAAACCATGGTAGTGTGTGTAACATATATTTTATTAACTTAATATACTTTTTATGCATTATTCAAAAAAAATATTAGCATTCTGCACTCCTTCTCTATATAAACTATAAGTGTGCCAAATTTCATACACTTCCGTCCTCACAATTGTCGTAAAAAGGGGTACGAAGTTTACCTTCACGTATTAATATAATGATTTAATAATTCCGCTACTAGTCAATAGATGGCGCTAGTAGTATGTACATACCAAATAATTTAGAAACTTGAATTAGACAATCAAATTATGTTTATTAGTAGTTTTAATTTTAAATAAAAAATATATATTGAATAATAAATTTTAATATATTTTCTTTATTTTTTTAATGTGAGAACTATATGTGATGTTTTAAGTTGGTTAATATTTGGAATTTAGTTTTTTTATTAGTTTTTGAAAAAATATATTAATTTCATTTATTATAAAATAATAATAAATATGAAAATATATTATAATTAATATATTTTTTACTAAAATATAATATAAAATCCTTTTTGATACATAATATAGATTAATATCTATTATATATGTATGTATCAGTAACGACCTACCTCAACATATAGTTAGTTGACTATTATTGTAACTTTAAAATAAGAGTACATGTATATAGAAAATAATATAATAAAAAGATATACAGTATAAGGCTTATTCCACACTATTCTAACAAATTATATTTTTTACATACGTGGAGGGAACCTAGTGTTAAGACACTCCGTTCCCCACTTTCCACCAAATTGAGGAATTGTGTGCTGAGTGACGGAATTTAACGCCACGCTTTGCCTTGTACCAAGCCCAGGAAATGAAAAATTCTATTTCCTGGAGTGGGAATCGAACCCACAACCTTTCGCATTTACATGGGTTATAATATAATAGATGAATAATTATAAAAAAGATAAATTTAAAATAAGGCTTATTACACACTATTCTAACAAATTATATTATTTAGACATTCATTTTTTTTTAATAAACTTTAGTTTTATATATTTTCGTTACTTAAAAGTAGAGTCATAACACTCATAGTGATTAGTCTCTCTTTTCTCTAAGAGGAAACACCTTTCTAATTAAATGTCCTTCTTATTTACATAATAACATCTAAATCTGTAGCAGAATTATATTAACATTTAGTCTACTACGAACGACTGTGGACGTGGTGGCGTGGACTATAAAAATTAAAATCTCTTTTTTTACTTTTTCATAGGAATTCCGTTAATCCTCTCTCAACACTCCCCTACACTCCCCGCGTCCCTACATGCTACATGTCATGTTTCTATGTGCACTAGTTTCTCGTTCTCCTCTCTCAGCACTCCCCTACACTCCCCGCGTCCCTACACGCCACATGTCATGGTTCTATGAGCAGTAATTTCTCGTTTTGCTCTCTCAGCACGTCCCTAAATCCCTACACGCCACATATCATGTTACTATATGCATATATATGCAGTAATTTTGGCGTGTACGTTGTCAGTCAGTCACTCAGTAATGCAAGCATTTTATATATATTTAGACTTAAGAACAGAAAGTGTATGGTATAACGTCAGGTTACGTAACTTAACACAGCGTGTTATACAATTATAAGCAATACGAAGATTGGGGTGATTTTTTTCATCCCCTGTAAAATATAGGGTTATAGAAAAATGAAAGATAATTACTTTTCTGTATGTGTTGTTGCGTTACATAATATATATATAAAATAAAATTTGACTGATATTTTAGTTTTTTTAATATATTTTTTTATGATAAAAAATAGTAATTATTTATATTTTATATGATTTATATTAATATTATTTCTATTTTTTGATACACAAACATACATTCATAATATACATATATCATGGGATGTGTTTTCAAATAACTTTTCTCTAAGAAAATGAAGTCACTAGTACCATCCTCCACCCTCCACTCTATCTCTCTCTCTACTCTCCTACATTTATGAGTTATATCTCAAAAAAAAGAAAATAATCTTTTATATTGAAAAAAATATTTTTTATTTTTTTTAAAATAAATATTTATATTTCTTTGTTATATTCAGTTTATAATATATGTAACAAACATCTCATTTATTGACATGTCAATGTCTAGACACATCCGTTACTTTGACACTTCCGGTCTAACCGGAAGTGGGCTTCTCATTTAATATTTGTTTTGAAATGACCTAGAAAGTATATTTTTAGTAGAATAGATTGATAAATTATAGTTCTTTTTAGCTTCACGTTCCTCAATATAGAATATAGTGTTTTTACTTAATGGACTGGCGTAACCTAACGCCGTGACTTGTGTTATCAGAGATTGGAAATTAAAATAGTCCAAATATATTAATTCAAGTGGGGAACGGAAACCTTAAAAGAACGGAGTGTCTTAACACTAGATTCTCAAGATTCTCAGGTTCTCTCTGCCTACCCTGCTATGTGCGGGATACAGCGTGAAGATAAAAAAAATATTCATTCCCCTTAGTGGAGATGGAACCCTATAACTATCACACCAAAAAATGACTATAATTTAAAAAAAAAATAGATATCTATGTTTTAATATTATGATTATTTTATAGAACGCATGAATATATAAAAAAATATATGTCTAATTCAAATTTTATTATTCCATAGATATTTAATTTTATTTCATTTTTCACACTTAAAAATAACATTTATGTAAGCAAAATGAAATAAATGAAATAAAAAATATATTTTTTTCTGAAAAATAATATATATTTTAAATTTAAGGATTTATATTTTATTTTTATATGATATTATATTTATATGTGTTTTAAAGTATGATTCTATTTATGACAAAATAGATGACATGGACATTTTTCGTTTTTTTTTTGTTTTTAAATAAAAAAAGGAAATAATAAGCAATTCATGAAGAAATATGTTTCTAATAAAATAAATGTTATTTATTTAATAAAAATATGTAACAAATGTAAAAATAATTCAATTTTTACCGTTTTTTCAACTTCTTACGGATTTTTATTGAAAAACGTCATTAGATTTTTTTTGAAGTAAATGAATAAATAATTTCAAATAAATAATTAATATTTACATATATTAAGTATGAAAAAAGAAATTATTGTGGAAATTTCAAAGAATTTATTACGTCTTTTTATATATAAAATGTACTCAAGAATCCAGAACCGTCTTAAAATCTAGTTTCCACGTGTCTCTTAAATGATGTGTAAAATAACCTAAATGATGTGTTTTTCGAACATTTTCAACACGATTTTATGAATTTTTTACACAATTACACACATCTTTATAAATTTTTATTCAAAATTTGTACACGACTTTATATTTTACTGAAAATAGCTTAAACACTGAAAATTTCTTAGAATTTCTTCACAATATTAATAATATTAAAGTAATAATACAATATTTCAACTCACCACTGAATTTCACGAAAAATTCCACTCGAAAATATATAAAATGTCGTTTGAACCAAAAAGAAAGTATAAGAAAGAGAGGTCGCCGCGAGAGGGACGGCTGTCTGTTTCAGCGCTCAGCCTCGGATTGAAGAGTTCATTGCACCTCCTTACGTGGGCGCGGGCGACGTGTTGCTGTCCCGCTCGCGCGCGCAACGCGGCGGGTGGTGTGAGCGAGACGGGCGCGGTCCACTTTTTGTGGAACTTGAATTTCGATCGATATAGCGCGACGCACGCTCTTGGTACTTGAGATTTTTCGTTTATTTTACTTTGATTTGATATTTTTGTGTTTCGCGTTTGCATTTCGAAATATTATTTGTTTGAGATAGTATGTAAAGTGGTTTATAGGAAACGTATCGGTGTCTGTAACGGTGGAGGTGTCGGTGAAAATTAATGATGCATTTTTAGGTCATTAGGTTAACACTGACCGAATGTAAGTGGCAACTTGATACTCGGTTTTTTTCGGTATCAATTTTTTTATTGGATCTCTCATTTTATCACATCTTGCGTTTACACAGAGCTATTCAAGTACAATGTAGTTAATTAATTATAAGTACTTTAATTCGTTTTCACATTTTATATATGATTATAAATGGAAATAACAAAATATTTCACTTTGTGCATGAATGTTAATTGAGTTATCTTCACATACAATTATGCAGAGACAACGTTTGAGCATGTGAAGTATGCAGCCGCGCACTGCGCTAGCTGCGTGCGAGGCTTTGCTTGGCAACAGCCAGTCTATTTATGGATACCTATTTATAGCATTGAATCATTCAATTAGAGGTCTAGACTATACGGTTGGTCACAAAGAAATACTTTTAAGACAGTATCGTCCTTATCACCAGTAATTAAGAGCCACGAATATGAAAAGCCGCAAAGGCGTGCCGTACGCGACGGGAGCTCAAACGTAACTGGTTTAAATATGGTAATGGTTTACGATAAGCTTTTTGCTTTAGGCGTTTCTCGGTACTGGCAACATTCTTCGTGGAACGAAGGAAATCCTTGCCTTTGATGAAAACTAAACGCTTTTCTTTTATTAAAATGCAATTATGTTCCACATTACCACCCTCACTGTAATGTTAATTACTGAATGAATATTAAGCAGTACGTTTGTGTGTCATTCAATTATCTTAAAAAAGTGAGATCTAGCGTTGCATAAATCAAGCTCGGAATATGATGATCAGATTTGCTTCTCAACCGTTCTTATTCTTAACAGTCAGTGGATCAAAAGATCTGATGCATGGAAACAGGTATTTTTAAATATGGTCAAGGTTGAACCATTGTTCGTGATATTAACGACTGAGACAGGGGCGACTTTAAATGCCAAGTACATACACATTTATTGTGCAAGCAATAAAATTTTGTCTCATTGACTTACGAATACAGTTCTTGTAAGAATATGAACGTTTGGAGATTTTATTTCATACTTTATTTGCTCTCACATAAAGTGGGACATGATTACATTTCATATTCTGAGAAGTTATATATATATAAAGTTATGGAATGAAATTGTTATTTCAAATTATATTTTATGTTGAATACAAACGAATTAATAACACATACATATATCAATACAGTACATATATCAATATAATATAAACTAGTTATTATATTATGCTTATTTTTAAAATTTAACGGAAAGAGTGGAGTGTCTTAACACTAGGTTCTCAAGTCTCTCTGCCTTCTCTGCTATATGCGGGATTCAGCGTGAAACGTGTACTTAGAGAAAATTATGAGTTATCATATTTTTCTTCTATGTACAAGAAAAAATTGGAATAAATTAAAGCTATCATTTTTATGATTATGCAGATGACTTATAGGTATTTGTTTAAAGCTGTACGTGATAAGAAGACTTGAACTGCGTCAATATATTGTGCTTCTACTTTAATTGTATTAAAGTTATTTGTACATTTAGAAAGAGACAACTGTAGTGTATTGTAGAAATAAAATGTATAATACATACAAATTTATATTTCAGATTTAATTTTGGGAAAATAGTATTTATTTTTATGTTATTTTTATTTTAAATAACGTAGATACGATATAACTTCGCTATAAGTTTTTTTTTCAATGACATGCTAACGGTTAATATATTATTTAATACAAAATTGCTATCCTTCTTACAACATTTACATAAAAAGTAGTTTTTAAAAAAATGATTTTTTTTTTTTTAATTTATATTTATTTACTTTATATATCCTTTCACATATCACTTTCACATTAAAAATAATAGCAAAAAAAAAACAAATCATTTAAAACCAACAAACGACTAAACAAACAAATTAAAAAAAAACACACACACACAAAAAAAGAAAAAAAATTACACCAAAGTATCAAAACCGCTCACCACGTTACCGAGTGGGCGGGGGGCGGGGCGTTAGAGGGAGACGGCAACACGTCCCACTGTTCGTGCAACATAACGGTGCGCAAGCGCAGGTCAGACTTGTCTCGAAAAACTTTTTTAACTGGTAAATTACACGGTTTTTGGTACAGCCACTTACATAACGCTACCGATGTTATATTAATACACTAGCTATATCCCACGACATCGTTTGCTGAGACTATACAACCCAAAATCACGTTATTGTACGAATTTCTCGTACTCCCCTACACTCTCCAAAGAACCTATATGAAAAAAATCATATTTCTATGTGCAGTGGTTTTTCTTTCTCTTCTCTCAGCACTCCCCTACACTCCCCGCGTCCCTACACACCACATGTCATGTGTCTATGTGCAGTAGTTTCTCTTTCTCCTTTCTCAGCACTCCCTTACACTCCCCGAATCCTTACACGCCACATGTCATGTTTCTATGTCCAATAATTTCTCATTCTCCTCTCTCAGCACTCCCCTACACTCCCCAAGTCCCTATATGTCACATGTCATTCTTCTATGTGCAATAATTTCTCGTTCTTCTCTCTCAGCACTCCCCTACACTCCCCGGGTCCCTACACGCCACATGTCATGTGCAACAATTTCTCGTTCTCCTTTCTCATCACTCCCCTACACTCCCCGCATTGCTACACGCCACATGTCATGTTTCTATGTGCAGTAGTTTCACGTGTATGTTGTTCGTCAGTCACTTAGTAATATTATTTTAAGTTTATCTATAGGATGTAGGGAGAATCTAGTGTTAAGACACTCCGCTCTCCGTTTTCCACCTGTTATAAAGACTTTGAGGCTCAGTGTAACAATGACAGTTGTTATGGGTTCGATCCACATTTAGAGGAATATTATTTACAGGAAGGGAGTTATGGGGGTTAAAACCCTTAACAAAAAAGTTCATTTTCTCGGAATCTATTAGAGATATCTTTATGAAATTTGAACTGAATATTTTTATTGATAAGCTAAATATAATATATGTTTTTCAAAATTTCTGCAATATTATAAATAACTAAAAAACGAGAAGTTAATTTTTTGGGAGTGTCTTTCTTATGGTAACCCCTGAATTGACATCTAAAAAAATATATATTATATTTATTACTTAGTAAGCTATTATTTATGTATTAATTGGTGTTGAAATGATGAGTAGTTTTCTAGTTATTCGTAATAATGTGACTTTTTAGTTGAAGTCGATTATTTTTTTTTATTATTTAAACTTAAATTTTATTATTAAGTTCCCATAACCCCATATAACCCTTTCAAGGGGTTCAAATATTTCACTAAGGGGTTGAAACACCAGGAATAGTTTTTCAGACAATAACTTTAATGCCACGTTTCCGTCACACGTGTTCTGACGTCATTCTTACTGCATTATGACGTCACTGTCTAAACAGATAGTATGTGTTTTTTTTAACTTCACGCTGTATCTTGCATATAGCAGGGTAGGCAGAAGGAAATTGAGAACCTAGTGTTAAGACACTCCGTTCTCTCTTAACATTTCCGTTCCCCACAGTATATTTTCAATAGAATAATCTTTATTTTTTTTTAATGTTATTTATATATGTTTATTCAATATGAATTTATATTTTATATATAAATTTTAATGAAGTCTTTGTTACATTATTTCAAAGATTTTCTTTATACATAGTACAAGGTTTTTTCTTAAGGGTCTTAGGGAGTGTAGGGGAGTTCTGAGGAGAACGAGAAACTACTGCACATAGAAACATGACATGTGGCGTGTAGGGACGCAGGGAGTGTAGAGGAGTGCTGAGAGAGAAGAACGAGAAACTACTGCACGTAGAAAAATGACTTGTAAGGACTTGAGGAGTCTAGGGAAGCACTGGGAAAGGACATCTAAATTCCTATGATAATGAGGAAAAACGGGTAAACGTAAGTTTTGTAGTTCTAACAAACAAAGGCACTGTTACAATTCATATATTATAAAAGTTTATATATAGATTTTAAAATATATAATATGAGTACAAGTTATAACTCTCTTCCTCTCTCTCTCCCTCTCTCTCTTTTACGAGAGAATAAACAAAAGAGAACATTTTTTTTATTTGGACCTTATAATAATTTTCTCTTGATTTTGACAATTAATGTCTAAGCGTTACTATTTTTTATAAACTTATGTATCCGGTTTGTTATATGCTTACCGTATTAGAATATGCTGGGGCCCCTCGTTAAATGCGAAGCTTGGGCAACTGGGGGGCCCCAGTCTATTTAACTAGACATAAAATAATTTTCCTCGGAGACCTCGGTTGATCTTTGAGAACACAGTATCAATGATACTGGAGGAAGATCACGTAAAAAGCATGAGGACCCCCCGGAGGGCATGCATGAAGAGGTGAATGAATGTGGACGAGGCGAAAGAGGTATGCAGGGACCATAGCGTTTAGCGCTCTGTTCTCTCTGACTACATCGCTAGGTATAAAGCGTGAAGCTAAGAAAGAAAGAAAAAAAAAATATTTGTTACTGGCCCCAGCCCAGGTTTAGACTTTGGGCTCCCTTTAGATTGGGGGCCCAGGATATACGGTCTATCTAGAGCTGCAAGTACACATTCAAAGCAAAAAAACCAACTTTTCACTTAGTAATGAGAAAAGAGGTCTACTAATAAATACAAAAAAAGCCATGGCGTAGTCGGCCAGTATCTGGCTTGAATCGATGATTGTGGGTTCGATCCCAATTCGGAGGAATAATTTTCTTTCAATTATTTTCATTTTATTCTTTGAGGTGACGGAACTCAACGCCGCCGTTATTCTTGTCACAGAAAGCAAACAAAAGGAAATAAGCGAGCTTTTTCCTAAGTAACAAATTGGGCAGGGAACCGAATATCAAGTCATTTCGTTCTCCACTTTAGACGTAAAGAGTTAGGTGATGAGTCGCGGAAATCAACGCCGCGGAAATCGTTCCCCAAGTATGTATTGAAGCCACAACCATAATGTTTACAGTTAAACACTGTCACTGCACCATGATGACGTATAATTTTAATAAAATGCACTAAAAAATAATATTATTACGAATAACTCAAAAACTACTTGTCAGATCTTAACTAAATTTTTAAGAGACCACATCAGAAGCACTAGCTATCATATAAAGAAAGAATCATCAAAATTGATTCACTCATTAAAAAGTTATGCACACACAAACACACACATAAAAACATTTTAATTGAGAACCTCACTTTTAAAAGTCAGTTAAAATTTAGATACAAAAATCGTGTTTATTTTTATCGATAAATTAGTTTAACAAAGTTCACACCTTACAACATTAGGAGGTCGTTGAACCTTTATTTTTTATTTTTTACAAGGCAAAAGGTTTTATGTTGTCCGTTACCTGAATTTCTAAATACTTAGGGACTGCTTATTTTGTTGTAACTCTTTTCTTTTTTAGCTTCACGCTGTATCCTGCATATAGCAGGGTAGGCAGAAGGAACCTGAGAACCTAGTGCTAAGACACCTGCTCCCCACTTTCCACCTAATTGAGGCATTACGTGCTGAGCGGTGGAACTCAACGCCGCGCTTTACCTTGTTACTAAACCCAGGAAATGGAATACTAAACTTTTATACTGGAGGAATCGAACCCACAACCTGTCACGTTTACAGTCGTACGCTTGTGCCTCTGCGCCGTCCCGCGTACAGCGTGTAGCTATGTATGTATGTATGTATGTATCTAGATGTAACTTTACAGCAATATAATTTATAGTATCAGAATAACATATATATATATATATATTTTCTTTGAGAACCTCTTTTTTTGTAATCAGTTAACAACTTTGTTTCATTCAAGGAGAGTCGACTTTCCGCAAATTATGATAAGATAAGAGATATCTGTTATCATTTTAATTTCCGAAAGTTAACGCTATCTGAATTATTAAAGTGTTGTTAAAAGTACAAGTAACGCCTGTCGTGGCGCAGAGGCACAAGCGTGCGACGGTAAACGAGACAGGTTGTGGCTTCGATTCCCACTCCAGGATATGGAATTTTTCATTTCCTGGATTTGGTAACAAGGCAGAGCGCGGCGTTGAGTTCCGCCACTCAGCACGGAATGCCTTAATTCGGCGGAAAGTGGGGAACGGAGTGTCTTAACATTAGTTTCTCAGGTTCCCTCTACCTACCCTGCTATATGCGGGATACAGCGTGAAGCTATGTATGTATGTAAGTTTACAAATAAATATTTAATTTTAAAATATCTGTTCTGAAATATTTCGGTTTGTTAACTTATTCACGCTCTTACGAAAATAATACAAAAAAAGGTAAAATTGTCTTTCTTTAAATAAAAAAAGAAATCTTACCTTTTGACAGCTCTCCTCTCTCTGTCTATCTCTGCTTATATATCTGAAAATTAAAAAAAATATATATTTTAACTTCGCTATAGCTTAATAAGAATAAGAATAAGAAATACACTAGAGACGCAGCTTCAAATCCTGTTACGTAATTTTTTTTTATAAATAGTATTTTATATGTAAACTATTTTTTATCTTCACGCTGTATCCCGCATATAGCATATGCGGGATACAGCGTGAAGGCTAGGTAGAGAGATCTTCAGTTCTTTTCTAACAGTTTCATTCCCCACTTTTATCTGAATATCTTATTTTTTATATATGTGTGAATATTGCCTCAAAAACATTAAAAAAAAAATAATAATGTTATTTTTCTTTATAAAAAAGGAAAAAGTTCTTTTAATAATAAAATATTAAATTACTCTTTAAATAAAAAATTGAATTCTAATCATATTTTGTAAGAAAAATATGGAGAAGTAAAAAAGAAATAGCATCAAAAACATCTTTTTTAACGTCACGCTGTATCCTGCATATAGCAGGGTAGGCAGAGGGAACCGGAGAACCGACGTGTTAAGACATTGCGTTCCCCACTTTCCGCCGAATTGAGGCATTGCATGCAGAGTGGCGGAACTCAACGCCGCGCTTTACCTTGTTACCAAACCTAGGAAATGAAAAAGTCCATTTCCTGGAGTCATCAAAAACATAAATGTGAAAATGAGAGTCAAGTTCCATAATAATATTATACCTAATTTTGGATTTGACTGGTAAAAGAATTGAGATATAAATTGTTGCCAAGTTCTAAAAATATTAAAATTAATTTACAAGTGAATTTGACTTAACTGGTCAAAAATTCCAGTCAATTTCAAATTTTCTTCCCAGTCATAATAAGAGCTAATATATTTTTAGTAACGTCTGTCGTGTCTTGAGGCACAAGCGTGCGACTGTTAACGTGACAGGTTGTGGGTTCGATTCCCACTCCAGGAAATGGAATTTTTCATTTTCCTGGGTTTGGTAAAAAGGCAAAGCGCGGCGTTGGGTTCCGCCACTCAACATGCAATGCCTCAATTCAGCGGAAAGTGGGGAACGGAGAGTCTTAACACTAGGTTCCCTCTGCCTACCCTGCTATATGCGGGATACAGCGTGAAGCTATGTATGTATGTACGAGTATATATTTAGTATTTTAAAGTGTTAATCACTCACTTATCATGTATTTATACTTGACACTTAAGATTTCTAAATATGTTTTTTTAAATAATGAGACCAGTCGCGGCTCAGAGGCATAAGCGTGCGACTGTAAACGCGACAGGTTGTAGGTTCAATTCCCATTTCAGGAAATAAAAATATTAAACATTTATAATAATTATTATTTAATATTTTCATTTCTTTGCTCTGGTAACAAGGCAAAGCGCGCCGTTGAGTTCTGCCACTTAGCACGTAATACCTCAATTCGGTGGAATGTAGGGAACGGAGTGTCTTAACACTAGGTTCTCAGTTCCCTCTGCCTACCCTGCTATATACGGGATACAGGTGAAGCTAAAATAATCTAGTGCGTTCTTTTCCATCTTTCAACGCTACCCTAGTATCGATTAAAAAACCATATATAACTTGGCTCTGCATCGTTCGTCTCTTTTTTTCAAACATTTAAAGGTCAAAATAGATACATACGTATACATAAAATAAAAATAGGCAAAAACACTCCGCCCTGTTCACAAAATAAAAAAAGTTGGTCCCCTCTCTCTCTCTCTAACGTATAGGGCTGTCTCTTTCACATCATCTATCCATTTAAAAGTTACAACGATTGGATACATTGTTTTTTTTTCTATTTCTGTTGAGAGATGTAGGGTTGTCAAGAATTAACTGTAATTTTTTTTTTCTTTTTTTTTAAAATCATCATCACGGTTGTTAAAGAGAGAGAGAGAGTAGTGTTATAACACTCCGTTCTCTACTTTCGCATGGCTTAGTGGTCAGAGCGCTTGGACGGTTTCCAAGAAGCGCGGGTTCGACTCCCGCTGCGTTCAAATTTTTATAGGTACGTTTTCTAAATAAGTTTTTCGTTCCTAAGTATGTGATTAAGACTTTAAAACTTCAAAGATATTGTAAGATAGTTGGTGGCACTAAGTGTAGTGTTTTGTTTTACAAGAGCAATAAAATGTGAGTTATTCAAATTTAATCATTTCCCTATGTTGGAATCGAACCCACAACCTTGTTTATGATGATGGTCTTCTAATATAGTATTGTTATGACTTAACTTTTATTGATACTATTTTGATGTGTTTAAAAATAATCTTTCGATTTTTTTTTAAATGAGATGACAGGTAAGTCTTTATTCATGACTAGGATATAGATACAATCCTTTTTTTTAGCTTTACGCTGTATCCCGCATATAGCAGGGTAGGCAGAGGGAACCTGGGAACCTAGTGTTAAGACACTCCGTTCCCCACTTTCCGCCGAATTGAGGCCTTGCGTGCTGTGTGGCGGAACTCAACGCCGCGCTTTGCCTTGTTACCAAACCCAGGAAATGAAAAAATACTTCTGGAGGGAATGGAACCCACAACCTGTCTCTGCTCAGTCGCACGCTTGTGCTCTGCGCCACGACAGGCGTAAGTATTAAAATTAGAAATGTAATGATATACTTAGTATGCCATTACGAATAACTCAGAAACTATTCGTCTGATCTTTTAACAAAATTTAAACAGGGACTACGTCAAAAGCACTAGTTATAAAAAAGTATCATCAAAATGAACTCATTTTGTTCATTCATTCATTTTTCATCCACTAAAAAAGTTAATGACAACCCTAATAGAGTCCTTTCAACATTTGATTAATATTAGTTCAGTCTTACTCTATGTATTGAAATTTTATGACTACTGTCTCCCCAATGGAGTGTCTTAACACTAGGTTCTCTGGTTCCCTCTGTCTACCCTGCTATATGCGGGTTACAGCGTGAAGTTAATAAAAAAAAATACTTTACTGTGAATATGAAAATACGAGTACACATACAGAGAAGAAACTGCTTAGCAATCCATGGATTCACCGTGCGGGTGCCCATCGCGTTGTAGAGAGAGGAGTTTGGAGAGTGCCTAGGACTTACGACCCAACGTATATGGTTAAGGGACCCCTTTAAAATGCGCATTAACGTTCACCTCCACTTTCCACACTCCTCTCTCTACCTAACCAAATTTGAAAAGAATTTGAAAATGAACGGATAATAGTTCTAGACAGGCCGAGATATTTTACTAGATTATAGAGAGATTTCGCTGTTATACCTCTCGCGCCTACCTCTACCGCGTACGCGTATAAGAAAATACGCGTATAAAATTACACATAGATTTGTGTATATTACACAAAATTATATAATATTAACCGACTTCAAAAAATAAGGTTCTCAATTTGACTATTTTTTTTATTTGGCTTTTTTATATGATAGCTAGTGCTTTTGATGTGGTTCCATTAAAATTTAGTTATGATCAGACATGTAGTTTTTGAGTTATTCGTAATAATTTCACTTTTTAGTGCATTTTATTTGAAGTTAATTTCTTTTTTTGTTAAAATTCTAGTTACAGCCGTATTAATCGCGTATATTTTGATATATACATATATATTTCCGGGAGTGGGAATCGAACCCACAACCTGTCGTGTTTACAGTCGCACGCATGTGCCTCTGCGCCACGACAGGCGTTGGCGAAAGTGGGGAACGGAATTGTTGAAAGAGAACGGAGTGTCTTAACATTAGTTTCTCGGGTTTCCTCTCCCTACCCTGCTATGTGCGGGATACAGCGTGAAGTTTAAAAATATATATATAATGATATACTAATTAAGGAAAAGCAACATGATTGGCAATAATTGTATTTTATACAAAAATAATAGTTTTTTTTTAATAAATGCCCTGATGAAGCGATCTAATGACATCTGATAACAGATCCAGTGAGAAGATAAGAGATCTTGAGGCCTCTCACTCTTGAGGCACAAGCGTGCGATAGAGAACCTAGTGTTAAGATACCCCATTCTGAATTGAGGCATTGCATGCTCAATGGCGGAACTCAACGCCGCACTTTGCATGCTACTAGAGCGAGGAAATGAAAATAATATTTTTTTTAAGTAGAGTTTGAAAAACTCGGTCATGAACTTATTTTTTTAACATTAATTGTATTAATTAATTTAGATTGCGGGTCGCTGAAGTGTTTCAAGTATCTTGTTTTGCGAAACGTACATAATTGGACAACTCGTAATAGTATAGTTTAAAAATATTAAAATAAAAAAAAAAATAATTGAGGCCTATCAT
Organism: Philaethria dido; assembly: GCA_033558755.1. Classification (NCBI taxonomy): domain Eukaryota; kingdom Metazoa; phylum Arthropoda; class Insecta; order Lepidoptera; family Nymphalidae; genus Philaethria; species Philaethria dido. The sequence goes on along the minus strand of JAKGSA010000830.1, from coordinate 106,903 downwards.
AGCGCAGAGGCACAAGCTTGCGTAAACGCGACAGGTTGTGGGTTCATACACACTACAGGAAATGAAAATTTTAAATTATATTTAGTATTTTCGTTTCCTCACTCTAGTTCCAAGGCAAGGTACGGTGTTGAGCTATGTAATGTTGATAGAGAACGGAGTGTCTTAACTCTAGATTTTCAGGGTCCCTCCTACACTGTTATGTGCGGGATAAAGCGAGAAGCTAAAAAAACTATATATATATATATATATATATATATATATATATATATATATATATGATAATGGTGGTTGATTTAAAATCGCCACTCGTAAATCGCAGATAGTGTCGTGTCAATCTATGGACATGTAAATAAACCTATAAATAAACCTAGTAACTGTCTATGAATATTAATATGCACTACAATACACTGATTTTGGTCACTACTTTTTTTTTATCTTTACGCTGTATTCCGCATATAGCAGGGTAGGCAGAGGGAACCTATTGTTAAGACACTCCGTTCTCTTCAATAATTCCGTTCCCCACTTACCGCTGGAATGAGACATTGCGTGTTGTGTGGCGAAACACCGAAACTCAACGCCGCGCATTTTGCCTTGTTACCAAGCCCAGGAAAAGCCAACAGCTCAACACGCAATGCCTTAATTCGGCGGACGGTGGGGAACGGAGTGTCTTAACACTAGGATCCCTCTGCCTACCCTGCTATATGCGGGATACAGCGTGAAGCTATGTATGTATGTATGAAGTCAACGAAATAGAACTCTAAACTTATCTAAGATAAGATAATATTATTTAAATTATGTAATGTGAAATTTTGATTGATGTGTATGAATTTAAACTCTCATGGTCTATGTGACCATAAGAATAAGTTTGTTCGACGGGATATTTACCATGTATTGTTTTTATTTTACGCGTAATAAAAGAGTGCGAAAGAGGGTAGACCGATATGGCTGCTCTTAACTACCGCCGGCTTCGCAGTATCTCCAGTTTACACGTGATCATGGTGCTTGCAACAGCATCGAAATATCGGGAGTCCAAAATAGAAACAATAACAATACATGGTAAATATCCCGTCGAACAAACTTATTCTATTGATTGATGTAGTAAAGTATTTTCTTCGAATACATTTGGTGAATTAAGTTAACTCTATATTTATTTTCTTTGGCTTTTATTTTGGAAATCTTTATTTTCCAAAAACTGAAATATTTAAGAATCTAAAATGAATAAGAGAAACTTACGCGGACGGAAGAGCATGAAACTTGGCACACTTATAGTTTATATGGCGAAGGAGTGCAGAATAATGGTACCTTTTTAAATTATTTTGCGCATAAAAATATATATAAAATTAATTAAAAAAATGTTACACACACTACGATGGTTTGACATCGTTTGAGTAAGCAAGAGTGATTATTTTAAGCTGTTTCTCTCTAATATCTGTTCTTAATACTTATTTCGTCACAACGTCATCATTAAATGTAGAGCTTTTTTTAGATTAACTTGAGATCATTCATCATACAGTCATACAGAGATTCATATACATTTTTTTTGCTGTTTGGGTATAATTTCAGTTTTATAGCAAATATCTTTGGGCTATTTTTTCCTAATATAATTATCTTTCTCAATACTAATTTCCTTTCTTAATACTTTTTTATTATATATTTTTTTTATCTTCACGCTGTATCCCGCACATTGCAGGGTAGGCAGAGGAAACCTGAAAACCTAGTGTTAAGACACTCCGTTCCCCACTTTCCGCCGAATTGAGGCATTGCGTGCTGAGTGGCGGAACTCAACGTCGCGCTTTGCTCTGCTGTAGCAGTAGAGCGAGGAAATGAAAATAATAAGTAACCTAGGTGTGTCATTTAAGTAAGTTACAAATATTTTTTTTTTTTTATAAAGTATATAACATTTTATAATTATTTTAATAAATTTAACGACTTAACATTTTTTAAGATTTCAAAAGAAAGAGGAATTTATCAATTTTTGTATTTTTTTAATGTGTATTACCGCATAATTTGAATCTGGGTGAACTAATTTTTATGAACCTAGTGTTAAGACACTCCGTTCTCCACTTTCCGCCGAATTAAGGCATTGCGTGCAATGCAGTGCATGGTTCAATCAGTAAAAATTAACACATACAAAAACAGTTGAATCAAGAGCCTCTTTTTCTGCAGTTAGTTAATAATACATACATACATACATAGCTTCACGCTGTATCCCGCATATAGCAGGTTAGGCAGAGGGAAACTAGTGTTAAGACACTCCGTTCCCCACTTTCCGCCGAATTGAGGCATTGCGTGCTGAGTGACGGAACTCAACGCCGCGCTCTCCCTTGTTACCAAACCCAGGAAATGAAAAATTCCATTTCCTGGAGTGGGAATCGAACCCACAATCTGTCAGTGTAATTTAACTTCTTAAAAAGTTTTCAAAGTATATCTGTAGGCGTATTAATATGTAAATATATTAATTCAAATTGACTACTTCTTATATGACTGTCACGACTATTTAAGTGTTTGTATGACGACAAGCATTACACACCCATGATAAATGACTCTATATGACTCATATATATGTATGACTTCTTTAATTTTCGCAATATATATATATATCTATATATATATATTAATGAAATACATATACGATTTCTTTCTTAAATTATAAAACCACTAGCTTTACGCCCGCGGCTTCGCTCGAGTGTAATTCAGTTATATTGCGCGACATGGGTAAGGTAAGCCTACACAGACTATTTGTCAAAATTGGTTAAGTGGTTTAGGTGTGAAAGTTGTAACAGTTGAACAATCTTACATGATTTTATGTTTGAAAATAAGAAACTTCCATATAAACTTTCATCCCCTATTTCAACCCCTTCTACCATTTTTTTCGCGATAAAAAGTATCCTATGTCCTTTCCCAAGTTCAGTTCTATCTTCATACCGAATTTCATCAAAATCGGTTTAGTGGTTTAGGTGTGAAAGACTGACAGACAGAGTTACTTTCGCTATTATTAAAAAAATAATAATTCATTATATTTAAGAATAAAAATTTCTTTTTAAGAAATACATAAGAAAGAAATCTTTTTTTTTTATTTATGAAAATAATAACGTAAGAAAGTGGGGAACGGAATTATTGTAAGAGAACGGAGTGTCTTAACACTAGGTTCTCAGGTTCTCTCTGCCTACCCTGCTATATGCGGGTTACAGCGTGAAGTTAAAAGAAAAAAAAAGAATGAATCGGTTAATATGACGTAAAATAATTTTATAGGAATATTACATAATTGCAAAGATTTCAACAAGCATAAATTTTAGATTCACTTCACTATTTTTTTTTTACAGCTTCACGTTGTATCCCGCACATAGCAGGGTAGGCTGAGGGAAACAGAGAACTTAGTGTTAAGACACTCTGTTCTCTTTTAACATTTCCGTTTTCCATTAAAAAATGTAGTAAGAAATAACTTAAAAAAAAAAGTAAATCCTCGAAAACGTAACTTAGTACGAAGGTCTAAAATTAATCATTTTAAAGTAACTTAAAAAGCTTTAACTTGAATGATGACATTACAACAAAACGGAGCTTCCATAGCTTGAGCGGCGTTGAATTCCGCCACTCAGCACGCAATGCCTCCTTACGGCGGAAAGTGGAGAACGGAATTGTTGTAAGAGAACGGATTGTCTTAATACTAGGTTCTCTGGTTCCCTCTGCCTACCCTGCTATATGCGGGATACAGCGTGAAGATAAAAAAAAATATAATAAAAAAGTATTAAGAAAGGAAATTAGTCTTGAGAAAGATATATATATTAGGAAAAATATAAAAATATTTGCTATAAAATTGAAATTATGCCCAAACAGCAAAAAAAATGTATATGAATCTCTGTATGAATGTATGATGAATTATCTCAAGTTAATCTAAAACTGGCTCTACATTTAATGATGACGTTGTGACGAAATAAGTATTAAGAACAGATATTAGAGAGAAACAGCTTAAAATACTCACTCTTGCTTACTCACACGAAGTCAAACCATCGTAGTGTGTGTAACATTTTTTTAATTAATTTTATATATTTTTTATGTGCATAATAATTTAAAAAGATACCATCATTCTGCACTCCTTCGCCATATAAACTATAAGTGTGCCAAGTTTCATGCTCCTCCGTCCGCGTAAGTTTCGTAAAAAGGGGTCCGTAGGTTTTGCTCCACGTGTTTATATATAGATTAAACCTATGCTCAAAAATAAAAAGAAATTTACATACGAATCTAAAAAAAAGGTCTTTTTTTAATAATATTTATTAATCACTACGGACACGTGGTTACCTTTTGTCAAACTTTCTCTACATCTTCATATTACTTAACTAAGCTTAAGGAAATAACATAAAAAAATTCCAAATATTTAATTATAATGTTATAGAGTCCAAAAAGGTCTAAAATCAATAATTTTAAAGTAACAAGCTGTACATTTAACGATGATGTTGTAACGATAAAGTTATAAGAAAGGAAGTGTCGGTGAGGGCCCGAGCCAAGGGCCGGTGGAAGGGCTGCGCGTGCGCACCGGATTGGCCCACGCGGCGCATCCTGACGACTCCTAGACCCGATACTATTGGTCTATTTTTTTATCCACTATTGGCTTATTTTTTAGCTGCACTCTACGCCGTTGGCTCGTATGCTTAACGGTGTTTTTTTTTTTTTTTATATTTGAGTTATTTTTTGTTGCCTGACCCCGAGTCTATGAGTTTTATGGGTTATTTACTATGTAGAGGTGTTTTTGGGAACTCTATATATTTGGTTTGGGTATATAATGTATGTGTTGTTGGATAATGTTGCCTGTTTTTTTTATTTGTGTTAAAAAAAGAATAATAAAATATTTTTTTCATGCTTTTTTTTGAAAATTATGCACACGGAATATGAAAATTGGCATACATATAACTTGGAGAAGCATATTTTTTTATAATAATATATATTAATAAAAAAAATATTACACACTACCATATGTTTGACGTACACTTTTGTGTAAAGTGACACACACGTTGCTATGACAACGTTTCGAATTTAATAGAATTCAACAATATTTATGATTTTTAATGTCATGATGTCTTTGAAGATGATAAGCGTTGTTAAATTGTATAAAATTTGCTGTGCTTTGTCTCTGTCAAGGCAAAGGGCGGCGTTGAGTTCCGTCACTTAACTTAATGTCTTGGTTTTGTTTGGAATGCGACAAACGGAGTGTCTTGGCACTTAGGTTCAGGTCAGGTTCACTCTGACTACACTGCTAAGCGAGATAAAGCGTGAAGTTGTTTTATAAGTTGAATTTATATAATAATTACAAATGATATTTTTTTATTTTTTTAGCTTCACGCTGTATCCCGCACATCAGTGGCGAGGGGTGAAAGTTTTAGTTAGGCAAGCCGATAAAATTAAGGGAAGCCGATGTATATTTAGGGAAGCCGGTAATTTTTAGGGAAGCCGATATATATAGGGAAACCGGTATAGGATGTCAAGGTATTTAGTAATTTCACTATACAATTTTGGCGATGACCTTTTTTTTTGTTAAGAAATAAGATGTCAAAGCTTGTTCTTTTGCTATATTATGCCCAATATTTTCTTTACGATCTTTTTTTTGCTCTCACACCTTATTTGACTTTGCTTTTTCGAGCTCCACATTTTACTAGCGAGCTATTTTTGTTAGGTCTCATACTTGTACTTTGAAAAGTTAGGTAAGCCGGTGGTAATCGAGTTGTATGGACGAGCAGGATAGTTAAAGGGGACCTGAGAACCTAGTGTTAAGACACTCCGTTCTCTTTTAACATTTCCGTTCCCCAATTTAAATTTTTCAACTGTTTGAGTAAAAATGTACATTTCATTTAAACTAGCTAACGAAGTAAACACTCGCCACAACCACTCGACTGTATTTAATTAAAATAAACTATATTAACAAAATGTAGGTTGAGAGTGACTAAGATGATGTTGCGAAATATTTTATTTTTTGCGATAATGGAAGTGCGCTGTTGGAAATAAAGTATGTACAGAATAATAACAACTACATACATACATAGCTTCACGCTGTATCCCGCATATAGTAGGGTACGCAGAGGGAACCTAGTGTTGAGACACTCCGTTCCCCATTTTCCGCATTCTCTCACTCAACTCAACGCCGCACTTTGCCTTGTAACCAAACCCAGGAAATAAAAATTTCCTTTTCCTGGAGTGAGAATCGAACCCACAACCTGTCGCGTTTCTGTCACACGCTTGTGCCACGACAGGCGTAAATAACAACTAGTGTCCCCGTAAACGCGTTAATAACGCATTGCGTAGTGACGTATATGTCACTTTATATAAAAATGGATGTCAAGCCATAATAGTGTGAGTAACATTTATTTTGTTAATTTAATATACTTTATATGCATTATTTAAAAAAATATTGCCATTCTGCACTCCTTCTCTATATAAACTATAAGTGTGCCAAGTTTCATGCTCTTCCGTTCGCTTAATTTTCGTAAAAAGAGATTCAAA